>JAPQRQ010000010.1:26161335-26187934 GCA_037367365.1 Apogon talboti | reverse complement strand
CCCCGCATAAGAAGAAGAAGAGCAGCTTGAGCAGAGCGATGGAGTGTCATAAGTTTAAATGAATGCACGTTATGTCTTTTTCACTACATCTTTGTGACACCCTCCAGATTTTCACACTACAACCACTTAAACCCAGAAATATACTTGAATAAATCTGACATGTATAGATAGAAAATAAATAAAAAAACTTAGAATGGGGAATGGGAAAGTCGTTTAAACGGTGGTTTCATGTCATTTGAAATGAAATGTTGAAATTTGCACCATGTTTTTAACCAAAAGTAAGAGTAAATGCAGCTGAAAATGTCAAATGTTGTAAAAGAATGACAAATATTACACCACCCTGACACTGAAGGAACTTGATGGACATGATTTCCCAAATTAATTATGATGTTAGAACAGAACAAAGCCATTCCATTAGTTTTAGTCACTACTGATTAGTTCTAATGTAAGACAATGTCAAACTAGACAAAAGGGTTTAATTAAGACATTTTAAGTTAAATTAATGGTATAAAGTTTGTACAGTTACACCACCCTGATATTTTTTACTGTTGTCGCCAAGAAACTGTCAGAACTGATTAATAAGATACATTTTAGGCGAACTCCTTAAAAAAATAAGAAAATAGTTATTTTGTTCTCAAGTTACTCCTTTTACTTGTAATGTCATTGACCCTGACGCTGCATTTATAAAAGTCCTCATCCAACATTAGGTTTGGTGTAGTAAAGTTCTGATGTCCACACATATGCATTTGTCAGTCTCTGTATTAAGACACAATCTGGCTATATGTGAAGTATGTACAGCAAGAAAAACCTTTTTAGTGAAAAACCTGCTTCTATAAACCAAAGTGGTCATATTTAGTGTGACCTCCCTTTGCGCGTAACATGTCTTTAACCCTTTTGTTCAGACAATATGAGATTTATTGCATTAATTTTCTGATATTTTACAAGTGTTTGTTAAGTTTGTGCACATATGCCCTGTATTCTGTTATTGTATCTGAGGAAAAGAGAAGGACAAATAAATATGTATAATCATTTCAACCCCGTAAAAACAACATACCTAGAGACAGCTGAAGAATTCTGCACAGTACTGTACATTCCTAAAAGCTATTATTAAAATGCATCAGATTTTGACAGATTTTTCTTTTTTTTTCAGTTCATAAAAATAATTAAATTTGATTAAATAACCTAGTGATAATACATGTGATTATAAAAGGACAATACACATGCAATTCTGTCAAGATAAGAAATGCATTTTTTAGATGTTTTAACAATGTATTAGATTTATTGAAGAAACAAAACAAGCTTTACACCAACCAAGTAATGCTTACAGTAAGCTGCTGTGTCAAAAGTACAAATCATAGCCAACTTTAATTAAAAAAAAAAGAAAACAGTAAATTAAACTTGCCATGCCACTTTTAATACGTATAAATGTACTGTATGTAACAAAGCAACAGCAGTGTTGTCAGTTTCAGAGCTGCATGATCAAGGCTCTTCCTTTTGTCCAACACTAATTCTTCCTGATTTTAGATAAAGCTGAAAAATGAGTGAAAGTGAAAGTGTCATCATATTTTATTGTTTGTGTAAAACAATAAGAGAATATCAAACAATCAAAAGTTAATAGATAGACAGTATTGTATGTTAGTGAAAGGAGTCTGTATTCACAAATGATGGTTATTTATCATTGTTCTGCTGTTTGGATACATAATAACTACAGGAAGGAAAGGATGATGGATGGACAGACAGCCTGAAGAACATGTTGGAAATAAGACATGAACATATCAACAACTACAGAAATGCCCCTGCTGGCTTAATCAAAAAGGCTTCTTTTGCCCCTCCCAGCTGGGTGTCAGTCATTTAACACACACACACGAACGGCAGATGTGTGGGGATCGTCTAATGAAGCCTTCTTAGTCCCGATGTCACAAGGTTTAGGCTGCTCTGGTGGTGAAATGAGGCCCGCCACGCTGAGCTTCAGGTTTTGAAGCTCTTGCTTTAGAAGCTGTAGCAGCATCACCTCCCACAGAACAGATTGGCAGAACACACACACACACACCCTCACACACACAGACACACACACACCACACAATCCGTGCAGCTCCCTTTTTGTTGCAGCTGAACTCATGGAGTTAGGAGCTGTGCTCACTTAGATCCTAGATATGCCAGGCCTGTCATGTACCAAACTGAAGACGATCTCTCTAATGAGACTTGCCTAATATAGTTACCTGGAGTGTTTGCTCAGTCTTTACTTCTACAAACACCTCTGCCATCTGTCTGTCTTATCCCCCTTACATGCACATTCAGTGCCGTTCACAAAAATTTATGATTTTTATGGTTAGGCATGCCTGCAGGCAATTAAACCTATACAGTTTTTTTGTTGGGGATGTTTCCATGTGCACCATTACGCTAACTCCCGGGGCATGTGATAAATGGTCACATTCATCAACACACACAACAGTTGACTGTAAACTTCCGTGTACTATCTCTCTCAGCACATCAGATCCTATAATATAGTCATCTATCATTGAATTTTCCCTTCTTACAAATGAGCGCAGAATAGCATGCCAATTAATCTTCATTTAACACCCACGGTGCCTAGCAAACATCCCAGTATTGCTGGTGCTTTCCTCATTTTGGCACTGGTGTCTGTGCAGCCTCGTTTATCTCAAATGCTGCCGCTTCAGCCATTTGACTGGCCAGGAAAGCAGAAATCCAACTCTGAGCAGACACAGAAATAAGAACAGTGATACAGTACCCAGATTGAATAGTCTTCTCCATGAGTGCACACAGTGCTGAATCAGTCTTAATATCGCCTGAGGTACATGCAGCCCCCCCTCCTCTCCTCACCCCTTCTTATTACAATATGTAGCTATAACGAACAGAAAAGAGACAAGATTGCCATTTTGTTCCCAGCTCTAATTGCAGATTAAAGACGAAAAGTGGGTCCGGCAGATGAAAATGTCACTACTTTGTCACTTTGCTTTCTGAAGAACGGATACACTATTAGCCTCACGTCGTGGCCTTCAGAGCAAAATGACTGTTTGAAGGCAGCGGGGGCCTGTTGCCATATGGCACGAGACAGCGACGAAATTGAATAAACAGAGGAGATTTGCGAAAACAAAGCAGCAGGAGAGCGTCATTAGACAGCAGTTGTCCATGAGAGAGACTGCAATTCAAATAGGCAGAGGGGTCACACAGAGACTAACAAAGTGCTAAGATCCATGTGAGGGCTGCCATAGTTAATTTTTACACCGCTCGCTCCCCTCCAGCTACAGAGCAGCGGAAGGCATCAGATATGGCTATAACTACAGTATGTTTCCCACTCAAGCTGTTTGTGCCATCTTCTCATAATGCAACTTCTGTGCAAGTTAACTGCTCAGAGTGATGTTTTATTTATCGCCACAGGGAATATCTCTTTTGTTTCTGCGAGGTCAAAGGTCAGGACTTCACCTCAGTGAGGTCAGTGATCAGATGCTGTGTGAGAAGTAATACAGTTTAGCTGCTAATGGCACAAGATTTATTAAAAAGTTTGTATTCAGAAAATAGGGAAATGAGGCAGATTGAATGTGTGTTGGGAATGAGACAAAGACCGCTATCGGATATCAAAGAGGAACCGTGGAGTACCCGTTCTGCGGAGGACTTTCACATTTTTTTTCTTTGGTGTTATTGTTATAGACAAAGGGTATATAATACACTAAACCTTTAAAGGCAAGTATGTCAAAAAAAGAAACATGCCATGCTGATTAATACAATAATAATCCTCTCAATCATCACCTCTGACCTTGTATCAGTGTGTGTGGTTTTATATTGACCTGCAGAGACCCCTGCTTTATCTCTTGCTTTGCTGTGATCAGGACGCTCTGGTCATTGTATATATGTATGAAGAATACGTAACCCAAGCTATCACTTAGATATTTTTTTTATTTATGTATTTTTATAATTGAAGTCTACAATCCAACTTCATGACAGAATCAAACCTTGGCCTCTGCTGAGTCCAGTATTTCCCACAGTTAAAAGGCTGTCAAAAACCGTGGTTTGTCGAAGGGCTTATACTAGTTTGTTGTCATTTTTGCTCTGTAGTGTAGATAAATAAAGCTTATGTATGTATCGGTTATGTGTATATGTTTTAATGTGGACATGGTTTTATAAGGTGCTCTCACCTGTCTCCCTTTTCTTACGCACAGTTCTGTCTGAGACCTTAAACTCTGGTAACAGCACATACTGTATATCTACACAGATGCTTGAGCCTATTGCCTCTCATAGGCCTGTTGATAACACAATGTAGAAATAAAGAACCTGGTGCTTCTGCTGTATTTTGCCTCAGGAGCATTCCATTCGTTAATTGAAGGAGTATTATGTTTTTTGTATTTTTTTATGATGCAACCACAGTAAGAGCATTGGTACTTTCTATATCATGCCTTTTTTTCACTACACCACTCACTTTCTCCATTCAGTCGATTCCTTCCATGACCTTCTTTCTCTCTTCCCTGTTCACTCAGTGGAGAGGAGGCAGAGTCTGAATGGTTCTGTTTACAGACACAGAGAACAGCAAAGGAACATTTGCTGTAAACCCATATTTACTTATATTTATGATGTCACTTTAAGGTACAACATCAGAACAGAGCACAAGAGAGGGTTGAAATATACACTTCTATTTCCAGCATTCTATTTTAACTCAAATGTCACCCACTAAAGTTCAGCTGTGTTTAGGAAAATTAGGAAAAAAAAGAACAAAAACTAAAACAAATCCACAATCTGGATATGCTCCAAAATTGAATGGCTTTGTCCTTGGCCCGTGCCCTACCCTCCATCCATGTTTCATCAAAAATAATGATTTAGTTTCTGTGTAAACCTGCTGCCAGACAAACAAACAAACAGACAAACAGACACTGGTGAAAACATAACCTAAGCAGAGGTAGTAAATTTGAAACAGAAAAAGAGTTCATCCCATCTCGTTTTGGCTCTGCATGGCTCTTCTTTATAAAGGAAAAAGTTTTTATGTTAGTCAAGCAATTGATTAGGAGGTTCTTATACGAAAAAACCACATCCTTAAAAGAACATCAAAAAGAGGCTCAGCAAATTAGAAAAAGACGTACATACGTGTGTGCATACATGTGGATTTGTGCATGTGTGTCTGTGTGTGTGTGTGTGTCTGGGGGAGAGAGAGAGAATAAATCCTTAGATGTTTAATCCAGTCACAATGCTTTAATGTTGTTTGATCAAGAACAGATTGCTTGTAGGCTCTAGCCCATCAACTCCAAGTAGGTCAATAAAAGCAGGTTGACTGTTTCAGTTCACTGTTCACAAGTCTAATTCTTCCGCCCCCAAATACTATAGCTAATTTTAAATCATCAGGGCCACTGATGTATTTGGGTTAGGGTGTCACACCTTTCCTCATTCTCAAGGATTTATATTTCATTGCTTGGAAAGGCATCTGGAGCCTAATAAAACCTAATGTGACCACAGCCTGGGGTGCATTCGCTCTGCCATCTCATTACATCTATGAGTCATGCTACTAGCATCATATCAGATCGGATTCAGGCACCTTTATTGTACTTTTTGTCTGATTGTTTGCTTTTATTTTTCTGCCCCCTATGAAGGAAATTGGCCAAGAAGCGTAAAGAGACGCTGAACAGCACCCGCCAGGAGATGACAGTGATGGTCAACTCCATGGACAAGAGCTACACAGAGCAGGGCACCAACTGTGACGAGGCGCTCTCCTTCATGGACACACACAACCACACACTAAACACCCGCAGCGAGTGCGCGCTCACGCTCAACGCCCGCAGCGAGTGCGCCCTCACTCTCAATGGCCGAGGTAAGGCGGCCCAGCGTCAGCCTACCTGTCTGTTACCGTCACACACACTGAGCACGGTGGAAGTAATTTATTTGGTTGGTCAGGTGAGAATGAAATCAAACTTGGCTGCACAGGAGACATTCACACCGGGGAGTCCTGATCACGTCTGGTCTGTGTAAGGTGGAGGTTCAGCGAGCAGAAAAGTCTGGGTATTAAACCCTCGTTTCCCAGGTGACATATTTGTCATTGCCTGTAAATAACAACCTGGATCATATTAGTTTTGAGGTCTGGAAATCAAAATCTTTCTCAGTACAAGTCCGTACTGCATTTTCTTATTTCCTCTGTAGAAGTTGTTTCAATCCGTTTTTATCGTTTACCACATTCCGATGCATAAATTAGACTGGAAAATGAAGTCTTAATGAAAAACACTTTTAATGTGCCTTTGTGTTCCTCCCTTCTAACCATGATTGTTTTTTCTTTTTCGTTTCATACAGATGATTTCTTACTAATCTAGCTGCTTTTGGGAAAACTACACATTGTTGCCAGCATTCGTGGCATTCAACAGGGAGCCTTTCCTCAAAACACTCCAATGAAATTCACTCTAATACAATCGACACAGGGCACTTTTATATCATTTTTAAAGAATGTTAGATTTTTTTCATGTTCAATAGGTGATTCATCCTACTTCAGAGGCCATCAAGGGCTTTTTTTACTCTCCCCTTCATACATTTTAGATTCTGTAATTACTTTTGTCAGATTAACTAAAACAACCTTCAATAAGCAACACTAATAATTTACAAGCAGGATTCTATTGCTGACTACAGTAAACCTAGGTCTACCGTAACGGCTGTGTAGAGGCCTTAATAGCCTGAAGGGAATCTGGTATTTAGATCAATGAACAAGGCTTCTTGAAATCCCACTCCTGACCTCAAAGCTTATCAGTAAACATTAGCTCCCTGAGGAGTCTGTCACCAGGCCTGCAGCTCAGGCCCATTCAATCTCCAATTCACGGTGGAAACGCACAACAGCACAATGGACGCACGCTGGTGTGATAACCTATTAATTTTCTCCGTCCCAGGTTAAACTTAATACTTTGTTGATGGACAGCTCGGCTAAGTCCTCACCCAGGGTGTGACCTGGTATAATCCCAGTCAAAACCATCAGATTAAAACAGCACAGCGGCCTCTGTCTACACAACCCCTGCAGGGGATGAGCCCCAAAGATGCTCTGACCTTGATTAACTGTCTGTTAACGTGGATGCTCAAGTCTGGCACTCTGTCTGTTGAGCCGCCACTCAAATAATCTAAATGCATTACTTCTCACTCTGTTGATCAGTTCAGTACCTTTAATACAGCACCTGAGATGACCTGTCATGCTGTCTTTTGAACTTATATGACTGTCAGCAGTGTCATTATGGCTTAAAACGTGCCTCAGATTATGGCCTGAATCACGCAACACCTAAAGCTCAACCTGTGTAAACACAACACTTATTGAATGGTACACATGGAGTCTTTAATGTGGTAAAAGGCCAGGTGACCAGCAAATTAAATTTAGATTGTTTTAGGACAGTGACTCTAGTATCCACTGCTGTCCTATGTTTAACTAATAACCTTCATAGAATTCATTTACTCTTTTTCTACATACAGTACAGTCCTTGTCATTGAGCTCTGCTACTTCACATGTATTTCTACTACATTTCAGCAGGAATTAGAGCAGTTCTTATACTCTTTATGGTTAAATGGATGTAGTTTGGATCGATTTTTTAACCACATGTTAAATACAGGAACCAGAAGATGAATGAAGTCTAATAAATTCATGTTGATCTTTTTTTTTCTATTATAACTCTAGCCCTGGATCAGAGTTAGAACGGATGCCAAAAGGTTAAAATTTCATTTTATAAAATGTCAAGCTTTGCGATATATTAAACCGGCCAGTAGTACATAAAGTAGGCAGATTAATTCAGATACAATTATTCATTAATATGGCTTTGACATGTGGCCACTGAAGTGATTTTCTACCTGATGTAAATTATGCTTGTGCTCAAAGGGTCAGTTCATCCCAATGGTAAAGCTCAGACATGTCCATTACCTCTTTCTATCCATGCCTACAGCTGTAGTTTAATGTTCATAGTTTTTCGCATATCCTAAGCAGTGTTAATTTTAAGCACATTTTGGTTTTAGTTACAGCCTGTTGACTGCAAAATCAGAAATGTAAGATGTTCTTTTCTAAATTTCAGATTTAAGCTACATTTTGCATTTTGCAATTGCATTCATGATTCTGCATAAAAAAAACTGCTTTACTCTGTCTCCCAGACACACTGTACAGTTTTCTATCTGTTCTCTTGTCTATACTGTATATATCTATTTTTCCTCTGTACAACCCCAACAGATGAGTTCTCAATGGACCTCTTCCTCCCTCCTTGACATTTCCATCTTATTTTTATGTGTTGACCAACAGGTTAATAGATTTCATCATAGTTTCTGTCTTCATTGTTAGAGTTTCCATGAATCTTTTTCATTCATGTATGAATGAAAGCTACAACAAAATTTTATTGAATTTTAACAAATTAACACTGGCCATATGCCTGATCATCATGGTATTTGTATGTTAATGTTGCCCTCTGTACTGTGTTTGATCAATAATGCCAAAGGGATAATAATTTAATCACTATGTGACACTGTTTTAATTAGTCTATTTCAGTTTAATTAATTTCCCAATATAAACAGGATGAGGGAATACGAACACTATATATGTGTTTATACATTTTTTCATTGTGATTGTCCTCCTGCCTAATGGAACTTGTTGATATCTTGTTGAATTTTAGATCTTCTTTTCAGGTTTTCTATACTCAGTACAGTCATTTACAGTCCAGTACCATTTTTACCAACTGCAAATTGAGTCATTTTGACTTATGTATAATAATAACGCATAATATTATAACCCTGAACCAGTTAAAGGAAACTAAACCATTATTTATTTCAGTGTTAACACCTTTGCTTTTCCTACTGTGACATGTATGTGAATGGATTTTCTTTCCGAATTGTATTTGGATAAACTAGCCTTTGAAGAACAGTGTGTTTACAGTATGTTGTAGTACCTCTATTTCAACCTCAGTCAGTGGCCTTGAGCAGAGTAGATTACTGTTATGTTGTATTGATTTCTTTTTTTTTTTCCATCTATAGCTGGATCGTCCCCCTCTTCCTTCACACTGCCTAAAGCCAACACTCTCAGTACTTCCATCCCCACCAACTCCTACTATCCAGGTAAACATCTCCTTCACTCTAATCTTGTACTATGTCAGCACAGGAGTACTTACCACAGTCAAACCACTTGTGTGTGAAAATAGATGGTGTGAAAGTTTGTTATTATGAAACCTGTAAAACTGTCACGATGAATTACAAAGCGATAAACAAGAATGACATTGTTTTCTACTCACCGTGTTATCTCTCTTTATATAAATTACAGACTAATGTTGTAATGTGCGGTGTGAACGTACCCTTTTAGAGGCAGAATGTGCTTTAAAAATTAGAAAATGATTTCACAAATGAGGAGTTAGATAAATGGGCTTTGGATGGGTTTACACCCAGCTCTCTATGGTTATATTTTATTTCAGCTTGATAGGATGAAATTTAACTGTTCAGTTATGACTACAATTTTCCAAATTATCTCCATAATTGCATGTCTTATGTAATCAGATCACAGCTCATTGATTAGATGGGGGAAAGGGCAGCTACATTTATAATCAGCCATACTTACTGTATAATTAGCTTTTTTTTTTTTTTTCAGGAAAGTTTCCTGTTATGCTTCTTGGCAAGAAACCAAAATACTGTCCATTATTTATTTATTTATTTATTTATTTATTTTTTCTTAGTGTTGGCTTTTGTGGACTAATTCTTGTTTTATTTACTGCAACTCTTTCCTCCTCCATCCTCTTCACTTGTTATGGGGGTATGAGCAGATCCCTTTGTGCCAACTGCTATCTTAGGTGAGACACATTTTCTCTTTGCATTGCTATTGATTATTTAGTCTTACCTACAGTAAGATTATCTAAACTGACAGTATATATATACAGTCATAAGACAGCTGTTTAAAGACCTGTGAGGACAAAATAAGCACAGAGTTTTTCTCATTTTTTTTCTTTTTTTTGTTTTTTTGGCTCTTTTTACTAAAGATGGCTTCCTCACCTTCATACCTGCCTGCTGCTTCTCTCCCCTCCTCCTCCTCCTCCTCCTTCCTCACCTCTTCCTCCCCTTCCTCCTCCTCCTTCCCTCTTCCTGTCCCTTCCTGTCCAATGAGGGGCTCTTCCCGGGCTGAGGCTGGCTTCACTCCATCCCATCCGCATTGCGTGTCGTGCGTGTGATGTCACATACGTGTTTGACCTCTCATATGCATGGACAGACATGTGGACTGGATGTGGAGGAGTGTCTAAGGGGGGGCAATTGAGGGGGGCAGTTGCTGTTGCCCCAGCGGAGCACTGAGACGAGCAAACACAAGCCAAAGAGTGTGAGAGGGAGATGGAAAAATGCTCTCTTTTTTAGCCCCCCTCTCCAAAAAAAAAAAGAATCAAACGCGGGATGCGTTCGTCTGACTAACTAAAGTTTAGCATTAGCTGTGCTGCCCTCCCCTCCCTCCCCTTCTCTCCTCACTACGCATTTAACTCCCCTCCCTCCCTCCAAAACAACAACCTTTTCTATTATTCTTTTTAATGTCGCTCCCCCTGCCTTTGGCTAACTGCTAGTGACCTACTTGTTTTTGTTTTGGTTTTGCCAGTGTTTATTCATCCTGTTGAGTGATAAAATAGAATTATAAAAAAGCATTTTGTTCTTCTGTTAATTATTACTGGCCTTTGTTAAAAATGCAGAGCAGCCCAGAGTGCAGCATCTTACACATGATGCTTTCTTATCACATAATGGAGTTACAAAGTGGGGCACTAGAATTCCAGTCATTGAAAATTCAAGGCCGAGAAGAACGATGTAATAAGCAACTAGCTTCACCACAAGCACCACAAGCTGAATTTTTAAGCACTCGAGATACAGTTAAGGCATATTTCTTTTTTTTCTTTCTGCAACTTAAAGCAGCATCTTTCATCAGCGCTGTTGTGAAAGCTGCTTCTGTTAGTTCCACATTTAATGAAGCATGAAACAATTAACATGAAATTACAGCAGCCGGAAAAGGTTACATGCTTTCAGTTCTGACACATTCAGTCACGGTATTGTCTCATCAGTTGAGGTTAATGATCAAATCTGATTAGATCTTAGAGGACAAGTGATGTTTTTGATTTTACCACAGACTACTTATAAAAAGTACAGACTAAAAAAAAAATTATGTACATATGTATATATGAAAGAGTGGTATAAATACAGATGTCAGCACTGGCACGTGGAAATATAATTATAATGTAATTATAGCAAATAGAAAAGAGGAATACAAATGTCAGAATACTTAAAACAGAATAAAAAAAAGTAACTGGCGTTGCTTGAATATGCAATTCAGACTCAAAACAGCCTGTTCCAGAGATGACCAGTATTTCACCATTATTTTCTCCCTTGAAATCCATGACTTCCCTTGTTTTGTTCTTTTACTTTTGTCTTGCACTGTTGAAATTGCCCCATCCATCCACTCAACATCCCCTTTGACTAGGCTTTATACCTATAGGCAGTTTGGACTGAGGAGGCATGTGATCTTGCCCTGTAGTGTAGCTTCTAAAAACACTCTACTGTGACAGGTTCTCATGCTGTATTGTTGCTTATCCCCTCTCTCCTCTCTCTTCTCCTCTCTTTCTCTTTACATACATAACCTCTAATGTATCTGCTATCTAAAAAGTGCCCATTAATGGTAAGTTTTCCCAAGTGGGCCCTGGGTTGGGGGAAGGAGGTGGTGTTTACTCAGAAAGCAAGCCGACAGTGAGAGGCTGCTTCTGACATGGACATTATGACATTTATTGCATGAACCAGTGGACATGTTAGCATCTCACCACCCTCCGTTACTGTGCCACCAAGCCACCATTAGCCTAGCATGGTCAAAGTACGTACAATGCCCCATGGCAGCATCACCCCATGCATTCTCCTCCCATTTCCGCTTCCCTCCTGGGTTGTTGTTTATTTATTTATTTCCTTTATTTTAGGTTTTCTTTTTAACTCATTTTATGGGGAAAGACCGGGTGGCGGGGGTTGAATCCACGCTGTGTCTGTGTGATGTTTCTGATGGTGCCTGCTGCAACATGCTCACTGTGGCCCACTGCACCCCCCTCACATCCTCCTCCTCCTCCTCCATGTTTCTGGACACCCTCCATCGTCCGCTGGCTCCCCACAGCATCTGTGCCTCATGTCTGCCACTACTGACTGGTTTACAGTATGAAAGGGCTGGAATGAACTCTGACTCTCCAAATGAGTTTGCAGCCCAAACCAACATACTGTGATGCCAGTTTTAAAACAAAAAAAAACAAAAACAAGTAAAGTTGTTGTTTTACAGCATCTACATGTGGATCGTTACAATCGCTCTGCACTGAGGGCCTCTGACTCTGACACATTTTATTCCGGCAGTATTTAGTAGTAGTAGTACTGGTGTTTACTCAAAGCCCTGTTCAGACCGTCGACTGTATAAAAGGTGGATGAACCACTGTGGCTTTACCTATTGGGTTTTCAGCAACTGCTTTGAAGCCTTTAGTTTACATTTACATCATCACATCTTGGCGTTTTGGAGCCAGAAATGATTGTATGTGGACAAAATGTGGAGTTGTGGAAACTTGGCTTGTGATAGGTGAGCAAATGCAAACGAAGGCTACGTTCAGACTGCAGGCAAATGTGGCCCAAATCTGTTCATATGTGACCTGTATCCGATCTGTTAAAGACAGTTTGAACAGCACAAATCCGATTTTTTCAAATCCAACCCAGTCCACTTTCATATGTGGTCCTAAATCTGATAGGTGTCCGATATTTTGCAATGCGACTTCAGTCTGAACGGCCAGGTCACATTTATCCGACCTTTACATTGTTGAAATGTGTGCTTGCGTGGTCACATATTATGTCTGGACCTCTTTTGCTCATGCGGGTCACTTCAGGGTCGCATTGAGTTAATACTCAAAACTGATAGAAGTCACATTTAATGTGTAATATAAACAAGCACACAAAAAAAAATTTGATTTTACCAAAAAATCCAAATTGTGCATGAAGACCTGCTGTCTGAACATAGCCTTAGTGACATGGTAGAAATGATCTTGGTAGCTTTCTATCAAGAAAAAATGATATTTTATTCAAAACAAACAGAAGTCAGACTTAGCAGGTGAATGAGCAAACACACCAGTCAATCAGTGCCTACACACAGATATTGAATCATTTATTGGTAGAGTAATAATTTACAGAAGGACAACCGGTGCACTTAATAGACTGAAGTTAATGTTTCTGAATGGGAGTCAGCTGTATCCAGACTTTTTTAGCATCTAGTGGCGGCTGCCAGTGGTATTTACTACACTTTAAGGCACTTCTGCATTAGCTTCACTTTCAAGCTAACTGGTTTGAACCAAACATTCGATACAAAACCATTTTAGAATCTGGCAAAGAAAAGTTGCAGTAGTGTAAACTGACCCGTCTGTGCAACTCAGATAGTCAAGGCCCCAGTGGAATTCAGAATGTAACTTTATACAGTGTCTGTTAGTTTCAGTATTTATGACATGGAGCTCACCTGTCACCACAAAGTGCAGTATTATCATCAGCCCTGGCTCTGGTCAAATCTCATCTCCATAATTTGTGCTTCTTATTACTGGTGACACCAACTCCTCTAAATGATGGAACTCTCTTGTATTTATTATTAAGTCATTGATTTTTCTGTTCCATCAATACTAGAAGTGCAGCTGTGGTAAATTCACATTATTGCTATCCGCATTCACATTGTGAAATGCTTTTAATCAGCTATAAAAAATATTTAATCACCACCAGTCGGAATGAAAGTAACGACACATCATCTTTGGTGTTTTCCGAATGTAGCGATCCAACATTTTGCGAGTTTTCCACTTGTTTCATAGTCAATTTTTGGTCTGAATGGGGCTTAAAGCCTGGAATTTAAGTGGCTATAGGTCACTGTACAGTAAGCTTTTGGTATTATATATTTTCCAGCCACACACTGAGACAGATGGACCTGAACCTTCCCACCACATGACTCATCCTATTACTCAATGATGTTGTGTTGTTGTGACCATCCATAACAAACAGATTACTAGATGAGAGTTGTTTGTCAATCTGGACGGTGGTGATATAATGCTTACAGTAAATGAGATAATGTGCCATCTGTTAATAAGAACAAGTTGTAACATGTTGTAAATTGTAAGTGGTAGAATGACTGCCAGGCTACTTAATTCAGCATTATATGTCAGTCAGTTCATTAAATATCCCAGACATTTACTGTGTCAAGCATTATGTCACCAACATGTATCATGTATCTAAGTCATAAATGGTGCCAGCTCTGGCTCCTACCCGTCCGTCCTGACCTGCCCTGGCCTCTCCCTGTGTTCATGTCCCCCAGACGAAAGCCAGAACATGGGCAGCGACACCAGCAGCCTGGTTCAGTCCCACACTCACTCTCTCAGGAAGAGAGAGCAGGTGGACATTCCGTACCAGACGGGTCAGCTGCACCCGGCGATCCGCGTCGCCGACCTTCTCCAGCACATCACCCAGATGAAGTGCGCGGAGGGCTACGGCTTTAAGGAGGAGTACGAGGTAGGACGCAACCCAGCTGTGTTCCCACAATTTTAAAGGTTGCAAACACGTATAAAGCCGGGTAATAGACTTGTAACAACTCCACAGAGATTAATGAGTGGAAATGTTTCTCAGTCTAAGACAAGGCTTCATCTGTGTCATAATGTAAAGCCCCTTGTCTTTTTTTTTCTCTGTGTGTCTTTCACTTTTTATCTGTCTCACTCTGTTTTGCACCACACAGCAGAACTGTTTTGTTTCTCCCCAGATGCACTTTTATGATAAATTGTTAATGCACCCCGTCTCTGTGTGTTTACGGTGTGATTTGTTTTGTTGCTCATCTGTTCTGTGTTGTTTGCAGCGATTGTGCATTTTTTTGTTCTTGCGTGTGTTTGTGTCAAACGTGGCCATCCCAGTTCCCCCTCGGAGACTCGGCTGTAGACCAGCGTGAAATGTAAATTCTATCCCATTCCCCATCAAAAAAAAAAAAAAAGGAAAAGTGTGAGGAACAGTTGCTGTAGTCCTGTCCCCTCCTTTATCTGAATCAGGTCCGATTAGGCTCTGGCAATGGCAGCCCACAGCTCTCTTAAGACTGTTGTCACACAATAGCATCTGACACCATGCCTCTCACTGACACCAAAACAAAAGATTTTGCCCCAGAAGAGCATCAGTCTCATTTCCTCTCATTAGTGCAGGAGGCTGGCAGGGTTTGGCGGCACTCCAGCCCCCTCCCTGTCCCTGTGCACCACACCAGCCAGCCTCATCTCAGTCTCACACCATGTTGTAACAGACTGGCTTCAAGCCATTCTTTTGAAATCCTCATTTTAAAATATTTAATCTGCATCATTTCTGTCTTTCTATCTGATATCTCACATATTTTAGCTCATACCGATACCATTTTTCATACTTCCCTTTCTTGCTCTCTTTTTAAAAGCTCAATATGTAAGATTTGTGCTTATTTGTGCTTAGTTGAAGTTTGTTTTGGAGTCTGTTTTATGCTGGGAGCCATTAACTTGTTGATGTTAGCTAACTTTCTAAAATAAACTAACTGGTTCCACAAGCTACTGATGTAGTTAAATAGAAGACAGGCATTGAAAACCTCAGAGGTAAGGTTTTTGTTCTCAGAAAAGCTAACCCTCAATTTCTAACCCTTAGTAATCAACACCAAGGCTATATTCATGGATGCAGACAACAAAGACAGCTGATAGCTTAGAAAAATAATGTCGGCAATAACAAATATCTCCAAACAGACTCCTACAGAAAGTTCACATATGCACACAAGTATGCATATCTTATTTATTGAATATGTAAAAAAAAGAGAGAGAGAGAGGATAAGATTAAGATCTTGTCATAAATGGTAGTAGGAATAGTAGTAGTTTTTCATATATAACATTCTCCTCTTCTTATCATGAATAAAGGTTCAATATGTAACAGTGCCATGTACTTTCATGACATTTGTGTTTGAGTCACTTTTGTGATCGGAGCAGCCTGTTTCTTGGCATTAGCTTGTGCTACAGCTCTGGAAAAAATTAAGAGACCACTACAAATTATTAGTTTCTCTGATTTTACTATTTATTGGTATGTATTTGAGTAAAATGAACATTGTTGTTTTATTCAGCTCAGCTTTGTTTGATGGCTTGGGACCATCCATCTTCCTCTTGATCACATGTAGAGATGCTGATTTTAGAAAGAATTGCAGTGGTCTCTTAATTTTTTCTAGAGTTGTATTTATAAGCTAATAACTATCTCAGTTGCCTACATTGATGATTTATATTATTAGCCACATAGCATTTCCATAAGTTATATTTTTGGCCAAATTATGATAACTTCAAATTAAGTTACAGTGTTTGGAGAGTAAAGTAACACAGGAATCACGATTTGGCCAAAAATATTAATTGAGGCCCATTCATGCTATCTTTACATACGTAAATAGGTACATGCATTTCAAATGTTATCAAGCGTCACTACCTTCATACTCAGATGCGTCCATTGCGTTGTAATGAGCGTTTGTCAATCAATCCACCAGAGGGCACCACTCTTAAGTAACATATTGGCCGAATTCCACGAAGAAAAGTAAAAAATTTTTGAGAAGAAGAAAGTTAATAATAACAAACATTTGCAATGACAGAGGATGTATTACTAATGTGGATACTAATGTTGATATTGAGAAAGGTAGTTGTCACAAATATGTTGGTAGTTTTTCATTAACTCACAGAGTTTCACTTTGAAAAGTTGCACCATTTCTGGGAATTTTTCTCTTCAAATCTCAACACTGCCTCCACAGTTCGCATCCACAAACTCTCAAACTTTAATGTAGAGTGTGAATGGGCCTTTAGGCAATTATGCTATGAGGCTAACAATATGCAGTAAACTAAAGCTGTTTTTTCTACAAAAACACCGATGCTGAGTTATTAAGAGTCTCTCTTCTTTTCGACCACAGCAGCAACAGCGTACAGAACTAGCTACAATTAGCTTAGAAATAGTCTGTCAACATAAAACAACCGGCTCCTAGCACAACAGAGACTCCGACATAGACTTCATGTGATGACACACGCATGCTTCAATTTTACATATTGAGCCTTTAAACTTGAATCACATCTATGTTTTTCTTCATCACCCATATGATCCTTCCTGTCTCTTCTGATCTTCCCTCTCCTGTTACTTACTGACATACATATATCCCCATTCAACCCTCTCCTTTCTTACTTGTACAGTGTGTGGGCCAGATTTATCAGTAATTAACTCTCCACTTCCCTCTCATGACTGCAGAATTAAATAATACAACCCCCCATTGCTACCTGCGTCATCAGATCATTGAGGGGCTGGAGTGCTATCGGCTGCCCTACGGGCCTAATCCATTATGGATAAAGGTGTTTTGGGTCCACATGGCCGGGAATTGCATGAATGCATAACAGTCAATCAAAAAGGAACCATGCAGCAATGAGTGATTGGCCCTCTGTCCCCTAGCCCGCTGCCTCCTAGCTGCCCACCGCCTGTCTGAATAAAAAGGCCTGAGGGATGCTTAAAGTATGTAACGGAGCTCATTCTCAGTTGGCTAGAGCGATTCATTTGTATGTTGTGTTCCGCTGCTGTCTTTTCTATATCAATCTGTCTTAAGGTTAATGCCCTTTTTAACCGTTTATTTTTTTATGATGAGATTGGAGCCTAGTGCACCTCTAAACCTGTTGACTTACATTGTACTATATCTCTCTCTGACCCATGCTTCTTGTTATTCTGTACGTTAACTTTGGATCAGATAAACGAGGTAAGCCAATACTTTTGGTTATTTGTGAGTTTTCTAGACTTGTAGATCATACAGTACAGTATATCACAAAGTTGACGGATTGATGGCGCTTGTTGGCTATTTTTCAAGGTCTCGTGGGATTGAAACATCTCACATACAGTAAATGATCCAGTCTGAAAAGGGCATTTACCAATGGAAGCTATGTAAACCTACCAAAGCATTTGAATGATGTGTGCAGATGATGAACAAGTGACATTCTTGCTTTTTTCCTTTCCTGTCAAGTATTGAGCTGCACAAATGCTCCATATTTTGTTTGATTTTGCATTATAAAGCTTTTTTAAAGCACAAAAGGACTTGCGTATCATCAAAAATATAATGAATAATTCAAAAGTTAATATGATTCCTGTTCAAGGTGAGCCAGACACTTAGTAATGTATTGTAACAGTAAATTCACATAGAAATGTACAGCCACACAGTACATATATTTGTTAAAAGCTTTATAAAGCCATGTTTGAGTTGGAGTAATGTGACAGAACAGTGCATGCCCAAATCCTGCACGTTGACCCACAGTCTGAGTGAACAAACAGAAAGCAGAAAACAAGTATCAGTGTGTGTTTGTGTCGTTATAGTTCACTTATTTTTTGCTTGTTTTATGTGAAAGGAATGTGTTGCATCTAGCCTGCTGTGAGAATTCTCAGCTGCCCAATTCTATAAGCTCCAACCACAAATGAACACTGTAGTCAATTTGAATGAGTCTCCTTTTTCTCACAGTGAATGATATTGTAATTAATTGAGTAGCAGCTCATTTTGTGTTTCCATTCACTTTATTTATTTATTTATTTTTTCTTTTCTTTTTACCATGGTTTGTATGTCAAGCGCTACTCTACGTCGTTTCTATACTCTGGTTTTCTCATAGTGATTGTGCAGAGATCTATCTATGCTTTTTGATGTATGCAGTTACACACACAGAAAGTGCACAACAGAGAAGCTGTGCTGATAGTACAGCAGGTAGTCTGTAATTAAAAACACACCAAGTTGGATCTGGGCCAGAGGGAATAATTTGTGGATGGTGAACAACTACCTGCACATGCACTGGAGTAAACCGACTTTTCCTACTAAACCCCCCCCCGCCCCCATGGCGGTTGCAGGTATAGCCAGTTACCCCCTTTATGGCTGCACAAAAGTGAAATGAAAGCATGTCTATAATCTCTACCTCTAGGGACAACAACTACTTTATCTCTTGATATTCCGCATTCATGAGCTTAACAATTTGACGAAGGTGACTACAGCATCTGAGACAGCCAGGGTCACACTGTTTAAAAGAGAAAACTATTTAGCCGCCAGGTGAAGCCTTTCTGTTTGAAGATGATTTGTCTTGAGATGCTTGATATTAGAACCGTATCCTTCAGAGTGACAGAGAGAGTGACATTGGGCTCGCGCATTTACTCAAGACATACTGCCTGTTGGAGGAGAGGCCTATATAATCCATCTCCGAGACACGCTTCCATCTTCACTCACCGGATGGGACATATTTTTAGCATATTAAAGCTGTTTCTCAGTGAAATCACTAATCCTAAGGACTTAATACAGGAACATGTCCTTGTGGTGGTGTCTCAAAGGCCTTTATTTACCAGACAAATGCCCTGCTGGCTGCCATAGTGCTGAGACGAATGAAACCATCAAGTCTTAGAGCACTGATGATTAAAGACAATACATTCTCCACTCTGAGGCCGGCTCACCGCACAGGAAAAGAGCATTCCAAAAAATCTGTTTAACTTCCAGTAAGTGCTTTTGAATCTTTTTGCAGCTGGTCTGAATTCTAATGTCTTAGTTGACTTTTCAAATGTGCATTAGCTGACAGTAAAAAAAAAAAAAAAGACAGGACAATAACATGTTTTTGTCCAGACTCGTCTGCCCGGAGCCAGCCCCGCCCACCCTCGCTGAACAGCGGTGGACTGGCAGTAGAGATGTATTTTCATAATTTGGCTTAATTGTGCCTGGTGTGCCATCAGAATGGAAATCTCCCCAGTGAGAGATGATAAATATTTCATGAGGGTAATCTGAGCGGGAGCAGTTTTGATCTGTAGAAGATGAGCTGGCTTTATTTTTCCCCGCCACGAGCTGATTGAGTCCTTCTGATGAGACAGACAGACAGACGGGGAGGCAGCGTCTGCGGTGGCTCCACCCGGCTGAGCGACGCAGGGGGAGAGGTTTGAGCATGACACCCGCCGCCTCTGTCCTAATGGCGCTCGCTGTTTGACACAGCTCGCCGGGAATCTTCATCCTCCCCCTGTTTCATGTCTAATAATGATGTGAATATAACTCTCTCTGTGTGTCGCACTTTTTATATTGCCAATGTTCCTTTTCCCTTTTTTTCTTTCTTTTTTTTTTTTTTTTGGGTTGTAGAGCTGAAAGAGGAAGACTGTGTTCTTTAGCCTGGTTATCATTTAGAGTGCTCACACATGACACCATATTTCATCTCCCCCCTCTCTCTTCTCTGTTTTCTCTCTTTACAGAGCTTTTTTGAAGGACAGTCTGCGCCGTGGGACTCTGCCAAGAAGGATGAGAACCGCATGAAGAACCGATATGGGAATATTATTGCATGTGTGTACAAAGCACCTCCTCAGTGCTCATGAATTTTTCTGTGCTGTTCCCATTCTTCTGGCTGATTTATTGGCCAGGCTTGTGACTCTGGATAACTATAAGCTGCTCAAACAGAGTTTTATTATCAGCCAATGAGAGCAGCTTTGACCTTTCCAATCTACTTTTATATTCATCTCCCTGCAGTGTCTTTGCAGTTATGAAGAGTAAGCTGTGCAGCATATGGCACATAACATTGGCAATGTTTATAAAAATGTTTGATTCACAATTAATTCATATTACCTGTCCAAACATAAGTTGTGCCAGAATGAAGAATACATATACATATATGCCAGTATATACATTTCAGTTAATGTGGATTGGATACTATACTTTATAACCCTTTTCAGGCTGAAAACTTTGTCACATCTTTGTAATCCCCTTTTAGACATCGCCTTTTGTATAAATCCATTGCATAACTGTAGAATGCACATGATAGGAAACTAACAGTTTCTTATATCTGCATGGTTTTCATGATTTCCTTATTCAGTATTGTTGTTATACAGTGTACACACTGTACATTTCAAGCTTAGTAACTAATAACTTAATAATATAGTGTTCTGTTACATATTGAAGGTCGGTTAATTCTAAAAGCTTGATGTTAAAAACAACATTTTAATATTAGGATTTTACATTATCTAGATTGTAAACTGGCAGTGATTCATTCCCTACATCACCATGCATATGCATCAGTAGACCACAGGCCTACTAGGCATGGATCATCGGTATGAATATTCTACTGTTTTTTCAGTTCTTTACATCTGACATTAACATGTCATGTCAAAATATGAGAGGTGGTTGGAGCCTCTTATACTATTTACCTTGTTTGTGTCCGAGTGTGAACACAGCCTCCTCCTTTTGCTCCCCAACCACCTTCATGAAGGGGTTGTACTTTGGTCATATTGTGTTGGTTAGTTGTGTACAACATTCAGAGGTGACCGTAAAGAGGCTCTGTGCTGAAAACTGCAATGGAAAATGAGTGCGCTATTTACATGTCCAAAGACTGCTTCTAAAGCCTGAATAAGAAAAGCATATCCCATGTGTGCTAATCAGAATCACTATTCCATTTGTAAAGAAACCTTCCAAACATGACCTGTAAATTCATAATATTGTCAAATACTGAATTTAATAGTGGAATATTAATGTGCATGTCAACATAGTGACTGTGTTTGTCATATGGATTGAGTTGCATGACCATGACCCACGGTGTGCATCTGAAAAACTTTGCGCTCCACAATAATGCGTCAGTCTTCCATTCTCTATCTCTTATCATTTATTTCTCCGTTCATCTGTTTTACTGTCTGTCTCTGTCCCTCTCCCCTTTTCTTCTCTTGATGCCCTCGTTAATATGATTAATTCAATGCTGGTTTCTTCCTTTCTGCCTCTATTCCAGATGATCACTCCCGTGTCAGGCTGCAGGCCCTGGAGGGGGAACAGAGCTCCGATTACATTAATGCAAATTACGTTGATGTAAGTACACACACCAGCCAGCGCCACCAACGCAAAGGTCACTGCGCTTCCTCTCGGGGAGAGAGAGGGCGCTGGTGCCGCCGTCACAGGGGGCCTGAGGGACAAAACAGCCCCTACTGCCTGCCCATCATATGCACACATAGTCAAAAACACTCACACATACATACACAGGGCCTTTATATTCAACTTTAGACGGCTGCTGTATCACTCTTTTCATTGGGTATATTAAGAGGAATAAAGATCAGAGGCTGACAGCAGTGGGAGAGAGGAAAGGCAAACCAGCTCACAGGGGAAGGTTATAGTTTTGGACTTTTCTTTGAACAACAGCATGATCACATTTGAAAGCCTGAAACGAGAAGAGAAAGCAGAAAACTTGCATGGATTATTAATTAACAGAGATAAAACCGAAAGAAGACTACAAGTAAAATAGACAATGTACAATGGATCCACTTTACCATTACAAGCAAGGCAAATACAAGGGCTTGAAAAGGTCAAAACTGTTGGCGCAAATCATAGAAATGGACGTAGACCATTGTTTTGAGCCTTTTTGAAACCTTGTGTTGCCACCTTGATTTTGACGAGCCAATATTAACCATATTTGGAGGGTGGAACTGGGATGTTACCAGAAATGTGTATATTACAAAAGAGAGAAAATCAAGCAAATACTAATGCTACAATTTAGTAAATGCCACCGAGCTAAATAACTAATGTTAACACATAGTTGTGACTGATAAAAGTAATGTTAATTTTGCATAATGTATTAACACACGAGTCAATGCTTGCATCTGTATATGCCCCCCCAATCGGCATAGTAGATAAAGCAGCTATGTTATGCTAACAGACTTCTAATTAAGTACAGGTAAACTTGTGCAACAAATGGTCACTCTAGTATCATTTTTTGTGCAAATATAAGCCTTAATACAGTCTTAACTGTTGATTGATTAAAAAATTAACCCATTGCACAGTCATCATGAACCAGGAAATTAGCTAAATGGCAGATTTCTGGGCTTCAAGTGGACACTGCATTAGCTTCATTTTTCCATTCTAGAGAATGTCACTGTATAAACCTTGTGCTGCTTCATTTACTCTCACAAATGTTATCTATCAAGGGTAAAACAATTATTAATATTCACAGAAAAATGACAAGAATAAGTCATCTGTAGTAATGTTACAATGAAATTAGTGGGAAGAGGTAATAGACAGTCATCTTAAGTCTCCATTATTATATAAAGTCACTGTCCCGCCTTTTTTTTTCCAGTAGAGGTCATCAATCATGCATTCTTAAAAGATTATGGGTCAGATAAATCTAAACTTTGTCATGTTGAATAAGCGACTGACATAGTGGGTGCTTCTCCTCCAGGCCATGGAGCTGCCCACTCTTGTACAGTCAGACGGTGACAAACCTCACAGAGAGACTTGTGACTCAAACTAGACACAGGAGCCATCTACAGAGCTTTAGTTGTACTTGGTACCACAGGAGAGCACTTGCAGCGCAGCACTTACACGCACTTAAGTGACTTCACATACGTTTACAGTAAGTAATAGTTATTAAAAAAGTGGCGTGAGGTATGCCTCTGGTTGAAAACAGATCCAACTCACTTTGTTCTCACATTATGGAACCTCCTAATCTGACCTGATTTGCTGTTAATAGCAGTGTTAGTAACAGGATGTGACCAATCACAGCACCTACTTGGCTTCTCTGAGCAGATGCTTCCGCTCCATGTGTAATGGTCTGGTGATGTACCTGACTCCCTAAGTGGTTTTCTGCTCAGGAGAGAACTCTCCCCATCTCCCGTCCCCCCTCCCACCCCTCTAATGTGGTAATTTGTAATCTCTTGTTACGCCTTCAAACATAAATTCATAATGCAAGGTGTGCCAAGGCAAATGCAAGGGGCTTAAATTATTTACCTTTCTCACTATTCAGTTTATGGTCCATTATGCTGCAAAGAGGGGCACTGCGGAAAAGACTATCACAATAGAGAAGGGCCCATTATAAGATAAGAATATACGCATATTAAAGAGGGTCCTGATTGAAAAGGATTTCCACTGCTCCGCCAGCTTCATTGGAAAAGTACTTAGTTGAAATGCAGGCAGATGGGTAATGATGTTTTTGCTCCTCAGAAAGCTTTTTAACCCATCTAAAAGCTTGTCCTAACCAATAAAGTCTTATGTGTAGAACATTTCCCACAGAGTTTGTTATTGTACTCTATTATACTGACGATTATTTCGAGTCATGTACGAGCAAGCCGAGCCATTCGGGTATGTTTCTTTTCTTCGCAGCTGATTGAGTATTTTCATAAACATTTAGGAGGCAAGCAAATGTCGCGTAATGGCCTGTTGTCTGCGGAGTTGTGTTTGTGAGCGCATGGGTCGCAAAGAGGTTTTCTGCTCAACTGATGCAGAAAACAGTTGAGCCGCATTCTGCCTGCCGCAGAATGGAAGGCACTAAGGTGAACACAAAAGTTTTAGAATTATACTTGTTTATTACTGATTGGTATTAGCAGATACACTATGTCTCTGAAATAACAAATTACATTTCTATTCAATGTAATTGCTAGAAAATCATTATGTTATATTTGTTTTTCTGAAACACTCCAGGCTCTTAAGGGTCCAGGGTGTAAGATTTAAGAGGATCTAATTGCAGAAATGGAATGTGATATTTATAATTATGTTTTCATTTGCATATAATCACCTCAAAATGGGAATTGTTGTGTTTTCTGCACCTTAGAATGAGCCTTTTATATCTGCAGAGGGATCAGGCCACCTCCAGGAACTGTTCATGTTTTTACAGGAGCTCACAACAGACTTTTTCTTCTTCTCTTTTTCTGTGTTTTCTGTGGCATCCAGCACCACGGTGCATTACTGTCACCTACTGTATTTGGGGTTATTATCCCCGTAACTGAACAGACCAAAATGTACAAAGCCAACACTGGCTGTAATAAGGGCCTTTTGTGTTTTGGGGGTATTCAGCTAGTGGCAATCTGCTACACTATCACTAAATATTACACACTGAACTTTAAAAGTATGAGGGTTTTTTTCAGTTTTTCCTCTATCCTGTGGATGCAGTGCAGGAAAGTCCACACAGAAGTTTTAATCTAGCAGGGTACTGGAAGAGCAATATGAGTTTGGGGGTCCAGTTTAACCCTTTGTTAGTGACAACGCAGTTTTATTGAGAATTGTGCTCTGACTCAGACAGGTGAGGACTCATGTGTTCAGTGATATTCACAACCAAATGACCAAAAAAACAACTGACACCATAAATCTGAAATTCAGGAGCCTCAGGATAGCTATTTACAATGTGATACTAGAAACTGGCCTTGTCTGTGGCTTTACAGCAGCTGAAGAATGTCAGACGTAATATTATAATTACAATGGTATAAGAAGTAATCAGAAACTTTACTTAAGTAAAAGTACCAGTACAGCCATATTCCTTATTCAAAAGAATGTACAGGTATAGATGTTGAAGTAAAGGTACCGATACTTGTTCGGACATATATATTCTTAATAGTGAAGCATCAATGTTGTGGCAGCGTATTACTGTTGTTTCTGCTGGAGGTGAGGTAGTTGAAATTACTTTATCATAAACAGCAATGCAGAACAATGACAGAGAAAAAAGTTTTTGAACATTTTCTCCAAAATTGGTTCTGTTTTTTAGTGAGATAATGGATGCAAAACTCACTATGCTACAGAGGTTTTTTTCAACCTACAGATGTCTGAAATGAGTCACACACATTGCTTTGTGACAAAAGCCAAAAAGGTTGGAAAACACTGGGTGAATCTTAATGATGTGTTGTATTTTAAAACCTTGTACTGTTATCCTTTGTGTCAAAACTCACAACAAGATACTCAGTAAAGATGTCAGACAGATGTATTGGAGTAAAATGTACTGGCTCTGAGATACCATAGTAGAGATAGAAAGTATCATATGCAAATATTCAAGGTACAATAATTAGTTCTTCAGTACTTAGTTATTCTGCTCTGGAAAAATAAACAATGCTGTGCAAATGAAAGCTTCAATTACTACCTTTTTCTCTGAGAAATGCATGTGGAAAAGCAGTAATAAATTTATTTTGTAAGTAATTGGGTGGGTTTTATACCTAAGATTAGCAAAAAGTGGGCTCACTAATGACATTCAGGCTGAAAATACAAATTCATGCCCCGGGGCAAAACACTTCATGCTGCATATTTTAGGCATTATAGGCTACACACACAAGTTACTGAAAAGACTCAATGGAAATTATCACTGTAATGAGCAATGCAGCACAATACAAAAAGCATAATATATATTTAATTCCGTTTTAGTAATTTACACATCTGTGGTAACAACGGCCGTTCATTTAATAATTCCAACATGGACTTTTCCGCATTAATGTCTTTGTGTTCCTCATTAAGACACACTCACGTGTACCTAATGTAACGGGTGTAAAAAGCCACTGGTCCATTTAAAGCGCTATACTCACCTGACAGTCATTGTCAGGGCCCTCTTTTCTTCCCTGCCTGTGCCTCTCTAATCCGGCAGCATACTGGGCCTCCACTTCACTTGACAGAACATACATGAAAGCACAAACAAATCTCCTCCTCAGTCCTGAGATAAAGAAGTCATTAAAAATGGAGGACAGTTGAATAGCTGAAGGAGCCCCGTGGATGAGAGAGAGTGAGGAAAATATCCTTTGTGTCTTTCTCCCTTCATTGGAGGGAGCGTTAATCACAGTCCAACTTAAATTGAATATGAGTGAGATAAGCAAAGCAGCAGGGAAGAGTGGAATG
>JAPQRQ010000010.1:26122717-26133270 GCA_037367365.1 Apogon talboti | reverse complement strand
TCTTATCTTATCTTATCTTATCTTATCTTATCTTATCTTATCTTATCTTATCTTATCTTATCTTATCTTATCTGACAATAGTAACTGTTGTGTCCCTTCTCAGGTCCAATCAAAAGCAAATATATCACCTTACATTAATCTGTGATAGCAGCACCCCTCCTTAGACCAATCAGTGTTATATGAGATGCATCACCCCCCTAAGTTTCATCACGGTCGCATCAGGGGAGTCGGAGCTATTGCTAATATAACTGATTAAAGAATTGCATTGTTAATTACCATATTGGGAGATAATTAGAACACTCAAGACCCATGTGCCTACCTTCCTGTGTCAGTGTGAAACCATATAATTCTGCCTCAAACCCGTTAGACTCTAAATATGGTGACTCCGACACTGCGGGTGGAAGACTGCAGCATCGCCCTGTTGCCCAGGAACCACGAGAAGAACCGCTGCATGGACGTCCTGCCCCCGGACCGCTGCCTCCCCTTCCTGATCACCATCGACGGGGAGAGCTCCAATTACATCAATGCCGCACTCATGGATGTAAGAGTCCCACACACACACACACACACACAGAAGAGCATTTGAAGCACTTGCTCTCCCTCTCAATGTGACTGAATTGTGGGTAATTACATCAGTTTAAAAGTGCTTAACTGACGCTAACTCACAAGTTGGGAAACTCACGGGGAAACTCGATTTCTGAAATGAGCTGTAATGTTCCACGTGTTGTTTTTTCATGCCACACGTTAATCACAGATGTCAAAGAAACGTTTTGCCTTTGAAACCTTCATGGTCTATTAAGTCTACTGTCACGAAAGACATGGTATTTTAGTCTTGATTTTTTTTTTGAGAACACAGTAATGGTAAAATGTAGTAACTTTTCATGAGATGGTTTATGTCGGGAGTGCTTTTTGTCTTTATACAGTGGGTCTTTTGTAAAGTACACAAAAATAATTCATTTTAAAGTATTATTTTCATTGTGACTCGTCAGATTCTGAAGGCCTCTTGACTTGCACAGGTGATTAGAGAGTTCACCGTACTTAAAATAAAAAGCTCTCTCTTAAGGTCATATCAATGTTTCTACTTTCCTTTGCCTCTGACTAAAATGTACCACATGATAATGTATTTGGAGTAATTTAATATAGTCTTTATTTAACTATGAGAGACTCATTAAGATTACAAATGTCTTTTACAAGAGCATCGTATATGAAAATTCAAAAAGAATCATAAAATATCCCATGAACTCGACAAATACCCACCATACATTATCAATATCAATAAATTAATCAACCAAAGCAAATAGTCAGATATACCTGCTCTAAGACATTTTTTGTGTGTGTGATCAAATATTTAATGTTTTGTTATAGACAACAGTCTATCAGTGCGATCAGGGAAAAGAGGAGAAAAAAATAGCACAAGCACTTTCTTTAACCCATTTTACCTGTTCTTCACCCACCGTACAACTTCGCCTACAAAGACATAAAATTCCCAAATACAAGAAAAAGCAGAAAATATCAACAACCAGCCTGTTTCTCCCCAGCTCCAACCCCGATCCCCAGGAATCCTACAACCTTATCCGGAGCCCAGTGATTATACTCACTTCCTCAATGACTGACAGCCACAGAAGCAGCAAAAAGTATATAGGTGTGCAACATACATGTATAAATGTGAAGTAAACAGTCAAATATTATTTTAGAGTAAACAAACGAGCAGAGAAGTGGATGCACAAAAACATACCTGCAAAAAAAAAAGAGGGAATGCATCTCATAGTCCAACTGTCCTTCAGTTTCAGGTCATTTTTGATCCAAGCAAAATGAAAAGTTAACTTAAAGGTTGAATATTTTTAGGCTGATACACAAATGGACAAAAGTATTGGGACAGATTTAATTCAGGTTTATTCTGTTAGTTCATATCGATTATTATTATTAATGTTTATATCTTAAATCAGCATGAACAGGACATCTTGCAGCTGCAGCTATGATGTGTCTTAATATTTTTGTCCATATAGTTTAGAAACCTCAATATTTCCTTAGAGTTTAATGGGAGATTTTTCTTCCTAAATAAGATGAGAAGAAAGTAGATTATTAGCTGTGGTGGAAAATTATTATTTACTGTCAGATCATGCAAATTATTTTAGAAATTTAGAGGTAGAACATTTAAAATCATAGTCATGGATTTAAAAAAAAAATCAATGTTTTTTCTTTTTATTTAACCTTTATTTAACCAGGAAATATCCCATTGAGATTAAAAACCTCTTTTACAAGGGAATCCTGGCCAAGATAGGAAATGTTGAGAGCTATCGAGTAAAAACCATCTCTGAGGCATTTTGGAAGCAAAGATAACAATTAAATAAAAGTAACCAATGAAATGTAATGATATTTATCACAACATTAAACTATATTATGACATTTGTCATTATTGTTTTATATCCCAGACCCCTGTTAGAAAGAAACACCAATACTTTTGTCCATATAGTGTATGCCTTAGGCAATTTGCTATTAGGCTAACGATATGTAAAATTTCCTAATGATGTTGTGCTCATGTCACTTCTGTGTTGGAGTCTGTTTTGTGCTACGGGTTGGCTTTCAGTTGATGTTAAAGCAGCTCCATTTCTAAGCAAGCGGCAACTTCTCTTATAAATGGTTGTTGTTACAGCAGAAGAGTTGAACTGAAGAACTCAGGAATCAGAAAAATGATTTTCACAATAAACCATCCTGACACCTCTGCCTAGAAACAGGTTGTTATAGTCTGTTATCATAGACGCCAGAGACGGCTGTTAGCTTAGAAATGCAGTTAGCTAATGTCTACAGATGACCAGCTCCCAGCACAGTCCAACACAAACCTCAAATAACACCACCCCCATGTCCAAGTCTTACATATTGAACCTATAAATACCCTTTTTTCCATTTCAGTACAGGCTTTTTGACCATTTAGTAGAAGATGTGAAGGGTTAAATTGGCCTCATTAAAAGACCTTGACGAAGGGCATGTCCAGTGATGGACTTTTTGGCTCTTGCCCGGATCGAACAGGTGACCTTTTCCTGAACACAACTCTGTCAGTCACCAGTGGCTACCTTTAGAGCCAGGAGCCACATTAAAAGTGCTGTGTCCTAATATAATCTCCCAAGACATGAAATCTCCATTAGAAAACAACTCAGTCAGTCAGAGAGAGGTCAAAGGATGGAGGTCATTGGAAAAGTGGTCATAGGTTTATTCTGGGTAAATTGTGGGGCTTGCTCACACATAATGTGCATGAAGCTGAATTCAGTTTGTCTTTTCAGAGTTACAAGCAGCCGTCTGCATTCATAGTGACCCAGCACCCACTGCCAAACACAGTGAAGGACTTCTGGAGACTGGTCCTGGACTACCACTGCACCTCTATAGTGATGCTCAACGACGTGGACCCAGCCCAGGTAAACCCGACCTGATACACACAAACAATGCAGCAAATAATCCTCCGGGGATATCGAACAAACAGATGACAGGTGAAGCAGCGACTTTAATCAGAAGTTACACAAAAAAGACTGTGGGAGTGTGTGTTTTCTCGTAGAATGAGAAGAAAAAACCCAGGGATGTATCCACACTGGCAAACACATATATATGCAAGTACAGAATACAGTATGTTTGAAATGAGGTAGATTCTGCAGAGTGGAAGAGGACTTACCATGAAAGCGCTGGTAGATGGAAAGACAGGCCTGTGGAAGAGACTCTCCAGATTTCTCAGCCCGAGGCTCTGTCATAACACCCGGGGATCAAAGCTTGAAGCCAGGCTGCTCTCCCCATCCAAATCCCCTTTCCCTAGGTGACTGACTGACTGGCTGCTTGGCTGGATAGAAAGGGCCTTTCATTCAATATTCTCACTGTAGCCAGCCAGTCAGCGAGCCATAGAAGCAGCACAGGTGGGAAGGGAGGTGGAGGTGGAGGTGGAAATGGAGATGGAGGATGAGGAGGAGGTTTTAGTATCTTCTCCATCAACATCTTTGTGCTTGCATTTGTGTTGAATTTGTCAAGTTTTGACAGACTCTAAAAGGACGATACAAAGAGGTGGATTTGCCACATTCTGTATGTGTGCACTGCAAAAAGAAGTATTTCAAAACTGTATAAAAGACTTGTCAAGCTTGTTTTTGTGTGGAAAAGTTAAATCTGTTTTTATGAACATATATCAAACTTCACCTTAAAACCATATTAATCTACCTTTGGAATAGCTGTTGGATGTCACTGGAGTAGTTCTGAGATGAAACCTCCCTTCTGACAGGAGATTTTGGCCACTTAGAGATTGGGGGGTGGGGGGGTTAAATGTGTAATCAACAGCTTTGTTTTTTATTTTTTTATTGGTTGCTTTCATGAGTCTGTGACTGCTACATTGCTTGTCACAGCTGCTGTGGATGGAAAGGTGATTCCACGTTTCCACATCCAGCTCCTTTTCCTCAGTGAAACACCATCAGGTCATCTGTCTTTTGGACCAAGAAGAGAGAGCTGCAGACAGTGGTGTTTTCCCCGCTGGTTTCAGCTCTTGTTATGTTACCCAGTAACAAGACAATGATTTATGTAGCATCCAAGCAGAGGAACAAGACTGTGTTCCTTATTTTAAGACCAAGACCACTCGCACAAACTCTCAATTTAACATTATTATGTCCTAATATCTCTGTTTTGGTTGTGTATAATAATTACAACATACTTACGTTTTGCTGGTTTTGTGTTTGTGTTTTTTTCTGGTTTTAAGGCCGATTATTGTTAACTAGCTTTACCCCGTTGGCGCATGCTTTGGTTGTATTTAAAGGTTTAATATAAGATTCGGTCATGCTCACACGCGTACGTTAAGTTTGTTTTGTAGTCTGCTTCGTGCTGGGAGACATTAGCTAGTTCTAATACCACTGGTCTACAAGCAAAATACCTCCAGAACAAAAGTAGTGAAACTTTACCAAGTTTGAGTCACTAATAAAGAAAGATTAAGTCAAAAATGTTGGTTGGCTATAGCTTCTAAGGCACATGGTCAATATGTGAAAGTTTGAGAATTAATGAGTGAATGGGTTTTACTCAAAAGGAATGTTTGTCTCAGAGCGTCCAGATCTACTTCAAAACACTGTCTGGACATTCCAAAACACTCACTTTCAGGTTCTTTCTACTGGAATATGTATAAATCTATTGTATAAATGTACATAAACCAATGTATATGTGTAATATCTCTATCATAAACACTGAAAACAGCTAAGCAGCGCTTTTGTCATTTATTTTCAAGTCATCTCATTAAAATATGTAAGATTTAGCACATTTACTTTCTTTGGAAGATAATTTCCAAAAAATTGTAGACCAGTATAAGTTAGTGGTTGTCTCTATTGCTGTGATAACAGCCTTAAGTTACTGATTTCTAGGTAGAGTTCTTAATTTTCTGCAAAAGCCCATGCACCCTCTCCAAGGTTCTTCACTGCCTCATGTCTGCTTGTCTTCAGCAGCAGCAGTATACAACATTAGCTACTGTTGGTGTAGAAATGTCAACTAGCATAAAAAAAACAACCATACTGAACATTAAAGAATACATTTTATTTCTAGCGTTGCTGTTTTTCTGGTACTTTCCAGTTAAACAGATAGTCAGCAGATATCTGTGTTGCATGTGCTCATACCTATTACTGCATTTGCATTCTTCGCGGGTAGTCGTGTACTGTGTGACTCTGCATGTAGGCCCTTTTGCGAGTGCAGGACGTGTCCATCTGTCTGTGTACTCTTTCTGCAGTCTGCTACAGCGCTGTGAGGCCGCTGGTGTGCTCTGCAGGTGCATGTTCTTAACTGGGCTTTCTCTCCTGAGGAGCGGAAATAGGGGAGATTTTGAGGCTCTTATGAGTCTGTCCCAGGGGCCCATTTCTCTGTGTGTACTTTGGGAAACTGTTACCACGGCAGTCAATAACACTTTCTATCAGCCGTTCCCCTCTAGATAGTTTTAATTGGGGCTACAGCTGTTGATTATTTTAGTTTCATTAACCTGTATATTATTTTAGGACTAACTGCCTGTGTTTCAGTCCATTTTCCCTTATTGTACACTTCTACTGCACTACATCTCAGAGGGGAATATTGTACTTTTTATTCCTATCTGACAGCGTTAGTCACTTTTCATATTACAGTCCAGTGAATACCAAGGAGCTCCAAATGTGGAAAATGCATCGTATCAAAGCTGAAAGCAGACCTGTCTTTCTAAGCTTTTTTGAGACCCATAGTTCTCACAGGAGAGTGACGCTACAATCATATGATGATTGAATGTGATGCATTAAACTACTAACGGTATGCAAAGTAGTTGATATGAGCTCACCTTTAAATGGTACCTGTAGGGGATTTTCATTGCTAGCTATTTCAAAAGATCATGTATAATACTAGCGGTTTCGTCAGGTAACTTATAGCCTGTTGTCAAGTACAACCGAGTACTAAGTCACTGCTCCGTCAGTCAGACATGATCAGTGCCATGTTGCCTCGTTCACGGGCTGTTCCAGCACCAGTAGTGATGCAGTAACGTTATATTGTCCAATTACCTGGGTTGTGATGGACTGGTCACTAACCCCGTGCAGCAGACACCAGACTAAGATGACACATTATCAGCCACTGCTGGGTCGCGTCTCTAGGACAATGGCGGACTGCAAAGCTAATAACTAACCGTAGTTTACTTCTTGAACACGTGCTTTCCACTCAATCTCGCTCACTGACTGCTGCTTGTTTACTCGCATTCAATCACCCAGAATCAACGCTGGTACGTCACTTCCGGCCGGCAGTGGTTGCTCCCTGCAGGTTTCACCCCTGCGCGTAATTCAAGTAATAAAAAGATCCAGTGTGCTGCATTTATGGTGGCTTTTTTTTGTGTTTTTGGGGTTTTTTTACTGAATATACGCCTCTCTTACTTATAAGTAACACACAAAGCACAATTATTGTCATAAACACGACCAGTACAGGTACAGTTTAAGCTCAATATAATTAATTAATGAATAAATATAAAACTTAAGAAAAATTAACTGTAAAAATATCTAGGTGAGCATTATTTCTATGTCTTGAGCTATTATTTTCCCTCAAAGTCAGTATTTGAAATTAAGAAGCTCAACATTTGCTATTGGCACTTAAAGCAAATGTTTTAAACATGAAAAAGTAAATCACTGACAGGGACCGTTTTACTGCACAGCGACTACTTATTCCTTTCATACTGAACGTTTTGTCCTAATAGTGTCGTGGCAAGTAAAGGATGTCAAAATGACTTGAACAAATCCACTGTAAAAGTTGTCCCAGGTTCAAGGTGACACCTGAATGACTCTTTTAGACCATAAAATACTTCAAAATAAACCTACACAAATGTCAAGTGAAAAAAGCAGCACAGCCGCAGTTTTTAGATTAAAAAAAAAAAACAAAAAAACTTTGGTTTGTAGGAAAGTATCTGGAGCTGATTCAAAGCTGATAATAGTTTTTCAGATTTTGTCGAAAGTTGCATTTATTTTCAGTTTTCCAAAGAGCATTCACTGACTTTCTCTCGACCTTAAAAAAAAAAAAGAGTGAAAGTGTGTTTTTCCAAAGACATGACAATTTACCAAGGTTTCTGAGGAATTTCTATTTGATTTGTTGAACAAAGTGTCTCTTAATTACGGAAAGGCTCTCATACTCAGCGCATCTGTCTACAGCGGTTGGTCTATCGGAAAAAATATCATGTAGCTTTTGTCTGGATTTTCTCAAGTGAAGTAGCAATTCATCATGGTTTGAAGAGGAAGCAGTAACACTGAATGAATCCACCTTCTAGCTTCACTGCTTCTTGCTTCTCATCATTTGTGATTCTGAACTATTAAATACGATATAACCTGTTTTCAATATATTTAATGCCAGTCTTTTTGGTGAGTCTTTTCTTTATTACGAACTAATGAATCATCCTTGGTTGTCTTTGTTTTCTTTCCGTTCTGGCTTTGTGTGTGTGTGTGTGTGTGTGTGTATATGTGTGTGTTACTTTTGGTGTGAATGTATGTGTGTGTGTCCGTGCATATTTCTTTTAGTTGTGCCCACAGTACTGGCCGGAAAACGGGGTGCACCGCCACGGCCCCATTCAGGTGGAGTTTGTGTCCGCTGACTTGGAAGAGGACATCATCAGCAGAATATTCCGGATCTACAACGCAGCTCGGGTACGGCGACGGCGCATGCAGCTCAGACTTTCTTTCTTTTTCTTTCCTTCCTCTAACTTTCTTTCCTTGTTTCTGCTCCCCGCCATGAACACAACAGCCAATTTATTCTGTGTCTGCACATTTCACACGTTCCACTCATAACCCGGCCTGTCCATTCAAGCTGTGCAGAGGCCCAGTCATTCTGTTCTTTAACTATGCCACTGCACCAGTGATTGGAGGTGTGATTGGCTAAGTCACATGTCGTTTAGACGGCCAGAAAAATGTTCACACTTTGGGAGAAAGTAAAAAAAAAAAACAGGTTGACTTTTCCTTCAACCTACACCTGTTAAAACATGAGAGAAATCATGACTCTGACTTTCAGGTTAATTTCAGCCAAATTATAAAGTTGTGATTATTGTGGTGAATAATTGAAGTGTTATCTCTATACATTTTGAGGTATACTGACTGAATGTACATCGCATTTTCGGCTGCTGTCTACTTCTATTCCACTGCTTCTCACAGACAAATACTGTGTTTATTCCTCTAGATTTGACACTTTATTTACTTTATAATTTTACATTTTTTTTTACATTCTTCCCATCTATCAAAAGCCATGTATCTCAGTGTGAGTTGGTTTTAAACGCCTCCGTTTAATAAATGTTAATGAGTCGAGTTTGAATCTCAACAAAACCCTGGAAAATGCATCATCAAAAGGCTGAAAACAGACCTCATTTTTCTGAGCTCATGAGAAGTTGACTTTTTAGACATATATGGTTTTCACAGGACATTAAACATATGATTTCATAGAATATGATGCACTGCTGTAGATTAAACTACCATCAGTATGTAAAGTACTGCAAATGAGCTCAACCTTAAACATCAGCAGCAATAAAATGCAACGGATGCATTAAAGTGAATCCACAAATGTCATGTATAAAGTAAAACACTAACGCATAATGTCTGTGTTGGTCTGATTTATGCACTCAACTCACACTGAGAAGTATTTATTAGAACTACTGTAAAAAAAACCTGGAAACCAGTGGCAGCTGCAGTCTTGTAACAGGGACACTGATACCGCAAACAGATGTTGCCGTTAATTATTAAAATTTCACTTTTAAAACACTGCGAGCAGCACAAATGAATTCAGCTCTCTGTGTTTCTGTGGCAGGTGATCTCAGAGACAGAAATCTGATAGAAAATCAAAACTATCTTCATGGATGGTATGTTTGCAATGTAATAGGTTACAGGTTACTTTTCACACTGTTGGAATGGAATAAGTAATCAGTTTGATCTAAAGTAATGTAACTTAATAATATTTGTTCACTTTTGGATTTTGATTAGTTTTCTAATAAATGGTATAGTACAATATGGGCAAAAGTCTGAAAAAATGTAAATTACGTTATAACACAAGTGCACGTACCGGTCCAATTCACTCATGTAGAACTCAAGTTTCTGCGTTTCACATCTCCTCCCCATAACATCTGTGCATCAGCCTTAGATTAGTATTTGCAAGGTTTCAAACCTTGAAAACAAATGTGTATACCAGGAGGACGGTAACAAATGTGAGGCTGTTGTCTTAGAAACACTATAAAAAGAAAGCTGTGAAGAAGGTAAACTCAAATAACGTCTGCAGAGATTCAAACATTTTTGCAGTCTATCCAAACATTATGCAAACCTTCCAGTCTTGACTTCAATCTGGCACATCATTTTTTATTAGATTTCAAGCTTCCAAACACTGACAGTGAACCTTTTCAGACTTTTTTTTATTTATTTATTTGTATTTTTTATACATTTTCATACCATTGCATGACATTTGTGCTGTGGAAAAGGCCTCAGTTCAGATCATATAAGCCTCACCTAAAAGGCCTCACATACATTACCATTAAACTTGTTAGAAGTTCTTCACTATAGGTTGAATCAAAACTGAAATGTGTATTAATGAAAAGCACATGTTGACATGTAACATCACCGACATTTTTATTAGCTGCTATAATTGACAGACATATTTGACTGTAACTAAGAAATGACATTTGTTTTGTCAAATATGTAAAACCATCTGATGATCACTCATTTGTTTGGACGTGCCCTTTAACTTTAAGCAGACATCACTGTGTGAACTGAAGTGGACCAGTGTCACCTGCAGCGTAAGCTCCTTACCCCGACAATCTGTCATCAATAATCGCTCCTTGTTCTGTATGAACATGTTATAGCAGCGTGTGACGGGCAGAGGCTGCAGCGTGTTTAGTCCAATATGTCCAATCACACATGATCACTGACAGCTGTTCCTGATCGATACGTCTGAGCGTGTATATCTGAGATCCCTGAACTACGTGTCTTCAGCCGTAACTGTCCTCATCTATCAGCGCTCATCACTGACTCCTTACACCCTTTATCATCTCCACTGAGGTTTAGCTGGGCTGCACATCTTTACAATCTGGTTAC
>JAPQRQ010000010.1:26053755-26064787 GCA_037367365.1 Apogon talboti | reverse complement strand
TAAAATAAAAAATCTATGTAGAGTTCTATGTAAAATGTTCAAATGTAACTGTAGTTTGATTTTCTTCCTTTTCTTTCATTTCTTGCTTTAATTCTAACTTGATGTTGTGGAAAGTAACATTTTAAGAAGTCTTCATCCTTTGACTCCTGTGCAGTTATAATGATTATTATGGTTATGATGATGATGATGATGATGATTATTACTAGGGAAGACCATCTACTGATTTGTAATTATTTTATGTTCTTCCTGTCCTTACTTTGGTCATGGAATGTGTATAATTAGTTTAATAAATAATGCATTCTGGGGAATTTATTCCCTGAAATGAGCAAAATAAACTAAATGTCACATTAATTAACACATCTAATAATAATGACAGACATTGCTAAAATCCACAATATTAAACATCCATTTCACTTTGAGCATGTTAAAATTGACATTCAATGACACATATTTTGTAAATTGAAATAAAAGTCAGACATTTCAATGTAACATCCTCACCCAGTACCGTTGATAACTGAACAAAAATGACAAAAATGTCAAGCGTTTGTCTGCTCCTGCCTTTTGAAAAGCACTGATGTAAACCTGAAGGTCATGGCGCCTCGTGCAGCCAAAGCCAAGACACGGCATTACTTCCACTTGGTTTACCTGCTCAGGTAATACTGTGTGACTGCTGCTGCTGTATCCATGGTAATGAACCCCTGCAGATGCCCTCGACCCGGACTCCGCTGACGGGCTGATTAGCGTACATGGATGAGGCCTGAGCTCTTCCCTGATTGGTCCTGTCAGCTCCTGGCATGGGCTCTGGCTCACCCCTGCAGAAGACCCAGCTGGCTGTACACTTCCCCTGCCATCATGCTCACGCCTGCTGTATTACACATGACTGGGCTTGTCCTCTAGGACCCAGAGACCGAGCTCCGGTACAGTCAGTGAATCACATGCAGTCACAGATATGTGGTTGCTACAAATATTAATGCATTAAATAAGCAGTAGCTGCAGAGGAGTCTGTAAATATGCAACAGGAAGCAAATTTCCTGCCCGTTTGGATCAGCTGTGAGAAACAGACCAGATCTTATGTCATCTCATTTCCTCTCGGAGTGAGCTCTTCCCATTGTATCCCTTATCTGGTGCCTTTTTGCAAGTCACACCTGCTTAACAAAGACAGCTGCTAAAAAAAAAATTTAAAAACTGACAAAAAAAAAAACATATATGCATCCCGTCATCCATCACTCTTGCCCTCACATTTGATTCTCTGCCGCCTCTGTCCCAGCCCTCAAGCCCAGATAAAAAGGAACCTCTTCTAAGGTGTTTCGCGAGGCATTATAAAATGGTTGCCATGGATACCCAGTCTGAACAGGCTCCATATACAGGCAGCAGAATAGGAAATGACAGAGGTAATATTTCACATTTCAGAAATCCCCCTTTTTTCTCTCGTCAGCACAATCTCATAGACCGTCGTGTTAAAAATGTCAAAGATCAGGACCCTAAAAATAGATGCGAGGCTATTTTCCAGTGGTCTGTAACACAGCATTGAGGGGCTATGTGCTTCTTACTCCACAGAGGTGGTTGAATGGCATTTTCCGCCTCATTTGGTCTTTGTTGTTTCTCCCTGAAGAGATGACCTATATTATCTAGAATGGGAGATCAAAGAAGGCGTTTTCACTCTGATCCCGTGAAGCTTGCATCTTACAAGCCTGGAGAATTAGTCCTGATTACGCAACAGTCTCGCTGCATGGCAAAAAATGGCCATGAAGCTAAACAGCAGGAAAAAAAACAGCTATTTTGTTGCAGCCCTACCATCAGAACTCCTGAACCTGCAGTTTAGAGGAAACTGAGCTTTTGATTGTTGAAGATTGTAATTGCTGTCGTTTGTTGAAATACTGCTGCTTGGTTCGGTTTATCTACTTTGTAAACAAACTGAGAAATTAGCAGGAAAGGATGAACTAGTTAGATTTTCTTTGGCGAACTTTATGCACGACACCTAAAAGTTTACACTTAAAAGATTTCTTTATCTAGGCCTATCTTCCATTACAGGTACATATGAGCTCCATTTTTTTTTGTCTTGAATTCCCATTAGTGTTTCCAGATGATGATATGTGAGCTAATACTGGCCTCTTTCAACTCCTTGGTTGCCTATTCATCAGACATTTATACGGTGGAAATGAAATAAGGTCACCAGAGGGAACTGACTACCTGCTGCGAGGCAGTGTTCACCTGCTGCTCTCCACTCCCACCCTCCACCCCCACCGTGTTCTCCTGATCCTTTCTCCTCACAGATCGCTCTTACTGGTCCGGGCGCCGGCTGCAACTGGGTTTCTCGTTCCATTTCCAGTGCTCCACATGATGTCAGAGACGCATTGGCTGCTGCACATAGAAACGGACGGACCAGAAATGCCCATATTTCTCCATGACCTGTATCAGTCGCTACGCTGTCATGCATCTCATTAGCAGCAACTACACAAGCTGCTGCAGAGATCCTCCCCTAATGGTCGTTCATCAAAAGACAGTGTCTCCCTGCTGTACCTGAGCAGACAATGGTGCACATGATGGTTACACTGGGAAAGTTGGGTGTGATTTATGATGAAATCTGCCTCTGTGCTGTTTCAGTTGCCATTGTGTGAGATAATGAACAGTGAGGTCTGAATCCAAAGTCAACAGATGTATGCATTTTGGTTTAACTCACATTGTTAGCCTTGTAGCATAATTGCCGGACTCATACACAAATGGACAAAGGTAGTGGGACACGTTGAATTCAGGTGTTTCTCTTCTAACATGGGTCTGGGACACAAAACAACAATGAAAAATGTCATAATATAGTTTTATATTGTGATAAATGTCATTACATTGGTTAGTTTGGTTTAAATTATCATCTTTGCTTCTAAAATGCCCCAGAGATGGTTTTTACTTAATTTCTTTCATCACTGATTTTGTTCTTTTTATAATTTTTTTAAACCATTACTATGATTTTAAATGTTCTACTTCTAAATTTCTAAAATATTTTTCATGCTCTGACTGTAAATAATAATTTAACTATTTACTTTCTTCACATCTCACTTAGGAAGGAAAATCTCCCATTAATGTCCCGTTCATGCTGATTTGACATATAAACATCAAAGTTAATAATCAATATGATATTTATCACAATATGAATCAATATTATGACATTTGTTATTATTGTTTTGTATCCCAGACCCCTGTCAGAAAAGAAACACCTGAATTAAACATGTCCCAATACTTTTGTCCATTTGTGTATGAGTTAGGCAATTATGCTATGAGGCTAATGATATGTTATTCGGTTGGTTTCAAGCCTATTATTTCTTATTTGTCCCTGTTTCTGTGCTCTGATTTATGCAAATGTTTGATAGTGACGTGTGCACAAGTGTTTTTGCAAATGGAGGATAATAATATGTACATGATCCAGATTATGCAGTAACTCTCATAAAAATGCAACTCTTTTTACAACAGAAGTTTGGTGATCTATATGTTCTTCTTCTCAATCAGAAATGGACCAAAATGGATGTTGTGATAAAATGTATATAGAGGTACTATGACTGTTTGATTTCCGTAATTAAATTCTATGAATCTGATGCTACAATGCAGTGAATAAACATCTGCTTTTGCCTTTTTGGCTGTATTTCTTCTTCAGTTATGCAGACATCATGATATGATGTAGATACTTGTCTTACAAGCCTATAAATATTGCAGAATTATTGAGTTATTTTGTGACTACAGCACCTATTAGAAATATAACCCATGAAAAGTTCTTCATAATCTCTGTAATAACCAAAGCCCAAGTAAAACAAATATGTATCAAATGTGTTTATTTTATGGCCTAAAAAATGTATTACATGTTCAGGTATGCAGTATGTAATATGTGAGTCTGTTTTGCACCTGTAGATCCTTGATAACAGCTCAATTTATAAGTGAACAGTAGTGGTGTACACTGCTGCAGAGGAGCAGAAGAAAAACACTGAATCAGGAAGGAACAATAAGGAATTTCATGGGAAATTTATCTCCTCCACAGAAAAATCAATACACTGGCTATTACCGTGGATGTAACCTTCTGAGAAAATCATTGGCTTAGAAGTGGAGTCAACAAATAACCAGCTCAGAGTAAAAAATACACACAATCATACGCAAATGTCGCAACATTAAATGGTTATATAGAAAAATTTGGGTCCAGATCCACAAAAGGATTACACAGCTTTTGCATTGCACAAAATCAGTGCAAATGAGACACAAATATTGGATGAAACTCACCTCTGACTCAGTGTCTGCCTTTGTAGCTCTCCAAATATTCAAGTTTGTGAGGCTTGAATGGTATTACATTAATGTTAAATGAAAGATAAATCACAAAATCTTAAGTCGAAAATTTAAGAGGTCTGGTGCATGTATGTTTTTTCTCTGAATTTCAGGTATTTAAATAGAAAGAGTAATGATGATCAGACTGCTTTATTACTTATCCATAATATCCCAGAGTGTAACAGCTGCAGAAAACACTCATGACCATCAGATCCTGACTGATCTGCTGTTAACGAAGGTACAGCTGCTGCTCCGTGTAAATACATAATCTGTTCTAACTTGCTTTTGATGGACATTTCTATAGATTGTGTGATAGATATAAAATACTGTGAAAGCATGGACATTGGTTTGATTGTGATTAACTCTATGTGTGCATCTCTGCTCATTAAAGAAACCTAAAAAAAGTAGCTTACTGCCATTTTCATTACTGATCTGCGGCTGAAACATGGAGAAACCTGGAACACTAGAAACTGTGGTGCAAAATAAGGTTAAATTACACAAAGGTGCAAAACTTTATGGGCAAGTTTATGCAAATATATCATTAGTGCTAAAATGTTTTGTGAATAGGTACAGGAAACAGAGCAGATTACAGGTGGAGACGCAGCAGAATTCCCTCTGCAGTCAGCACCATCCATTCTATACGGATCCAGCTCTTTTAAAGTCTTCCCATATTATTTTTTGTATGTTTTAATATGTTTTTTTCAGGCATGTAGTGCTTTGTCTCCTGAGGATTGCATCCTAATATGTGTTGTCTTTGTTTCTTTGTGTTAAAAATGGCTGTTGTGCTGCAACCAAATTGCCCATATGGGATCTTAATAAAGCCTGGACTGAACTGAACTAAACTAAAAGAAACACCAGTATGTTGTTGGGCTTGAGATTCTTCAACTGCACTGGACATGTATCTTACAAAAGATACACTCGTCCATTTCAGACCGGACCAGAGCAGATGTTTGGAGTGTAAGTGATGACCTCCTCATCTCCCATCTCTAAATGCTCTCAGCTACTATTTCTTCATTTCTAGGCAATCAGAAGGGAAGAGAGCTTATATCTTTCCAACTGCGAAGCCCTTTGACTCCTGCAGCAACTAAGGCAGTAATGATGACAACGTCTCCTCGAGGGAGACGGTCTCTGCCTGAGCCCACATTCCAAGTTTTCACGTTCCCAATTAGCTGGTAGAGCCCAAGCTTAGGAAATGAACTGATCCCCCACAGCTTGTGATGCCTCTTTAGATGTATCTCATATCTCATAACTAGCATTTTACTGACAGAAAGGATGTTGGACAAGTAAAGAGAGCCTGAGGACGAAGTGTAAAGATGTGAATGTGTTTTTTCCGGGCTCCGGCTGTGCAGATAACAACAGTGGTTAGATTGTACAGCGGAGCAAGGAACTATTTTTGACACTACAGTAGAAGTGAAGCCCATACCGTGGTGCTCCGTCTCATGGGATGCCTGGATGTGTGAGGGATGATCTATTTTTTGATAAGTATCAGTAAAATGGTATAGGGGCAGATCTGATACAGCTTAAATAAAACTATATGTAGGAGCTCCATCATTCACAGTGGACAGGATGGGAGAGTGGTTTTTAAATAACCGTGACAGAAATGATACGATCACTGAGGAATAAATTGAATTATTGAATCACTGCTGCAGTGTGGACGGGAAAGCCCCTCCCAAACATGAAAGCCTCGATATTAGTGTGACACAACCAAAGCCTGGTCTCTTTCTCCTCTTTTCTTCTGTATTTTACACTCCTCTTCCCTCTCCTGTAATTTCTTTCTTTGTGACAATGACTACCTATAGCGCTGAAAACCCAATTCATCACACTCTGGGTGAGCATAAGTACCTGGGGATATCTTGATAATAAATGACTTCGAATGTAAAGGTAAAGTCATTTGGGCCGGTTTCAAAGTCTGTAGAAAAAAAGTAAATGCTTTTGCAATTTCTGCAAGAGTCTGCAGTGCTCTTTCACCTTAGGGTTTTACAATCCACCAATGAGATAGCAAACACCTGATTATTTCTCAATTGCTCTACATTGTGAAGATTAATGAATTTAAAATGACCATTAATATAGTGAATTAATGAAGCAGAACAGGTATGGTGTGTTATACCTAGTGTTGGATTGCAGAGCTCATTTGGTATGCAAAAAGTGAAAGCAGAAAGAGTTTAAGATACAGAAAAGGTAGTAATTAACGTGTGCAAAGGTTTTTTGACATGCCTTGACAAATCTTCCACATAGGAAGACACAATGACATCATTAAAATTTGGATACATGTCTGGATGTGGTTCTTGACATTGCTGCTTCAATATGATCTCTCATTATAGTTCAAACACTTTTCATTATTTCACATAAAGAAACGCCTTAAATTAAAGGTTCAATATGTCAGATTTGTCCATGTTCTGGTGTATACTTGTCGTGTGTGTTGAGGTTTGTTTTTTACATTCTGCTGACTTTTATCAGCTCCATTTTTAAGCTAATCGATATGTTAGCTGTGTTGTTAGTTTAAAAACATATGCTGTGTGTAAAGACAGATGCTGTGACAATGCTTCCTCCTGCTTCCTTCCACATGCTGTGTAAAAATGAAAGAAAAAACTGACAGTCCTAGAAGCTGCCATGTTGGTTGTGTGATGCAATTTAGAGCCAATGTCTGTGTAAAGGTGAAGATGTGACCGATACCAGCCAAGGTGGTGTCTTGATGGTGATTGTTTTTGATTTGTTTTTTTTAATTTATTAAGATAATTAAAAACAAATTGATCCAAGAAATTATTACTAAAACATCAATGAGTCTCATGAAATCAACCTCAAAAAGGAGAAACCACCTTTGGGAGAAACTTACTGGACATGTACTTAGAGAGTTTAGTTTGGCCTAAATCTCATTGACTAATGTGGAGGGGGCAGATTTATAAACTATACAGCATCTAGCCACTAGGGGGCGACTGAGGTGTCCTGGTTACATGACGATTACCTAATTACAGTCTATGCTTAGAAAGAGAGTTAGCAAACAACGTCAGACGACCGGCATCCAACACTATATACGAACTCCAACACACACTACATACACACACGAGTAACAGATCTCACACAGTCAAGCTTTAATGTGGTTTGTTGTGCACATGCATAAAGGACCAGATTATCCATGCTCATATAAAGTAAAGGAAGAGTAGGGAGGGGATGTTTGTAATGCGTTGACTGTGGTGTAACTTTTGCAAATTATGCAGTGGTGTAGATTTGGTTTCATTGTGGGTAGGGACATAAACATAAACCCTAAATGACATAAACACAATTTAAACGAAATTAACCAATGCAATCACAATATCAAACTATATTATGACATTTGTCAGTATTGTTTTGTATCCCAGACCCCTGTTAGAAAAGAAACACCCAAATTCAACATGTCCCAATACTTTTGTCCATGTAATGTATAAGTACATACATGGTCGATGTGGCCCTTTCATGATTAAGGGTAATTTTAACTATAGTGTGAATATGATCTTATGAAACCAATTTACTCTGATATAGATGCTGATGATTTTTTAAGTAAATCCAAGACCAAATACGTTGACCCTCTAAGGTGATTTTTACTGAGTATTAATACTGATGCTTCTCTATATTATGCATAAACTTGGCAGTAATTCATAACTAGAGGCTCACCTGGAACCCTGAATGTGCACCTGTTTCCTCATCAGTCTGCTCTACTTTTCTAGTGTGCACTGCTGCGTTCCCTGATAGCAAGATGATTCATAAATGGTGTCATTGTCTTGAGTTGTATAGACTGACATCAATATCTCAATTTGATATATCAACCCATAAATGTTTACTCCTGCTGACAGTCTGTCGGCCTACAGATGACTGATCACAGCTGCTTAACTTTAGCTAAAATAGAGACCAGACATCACTTCCACAGTGGGAAGGTTGATGATTTTAGGTATCAGTTTTTCATTTTCAAAGAACATGGCATCTGATACTCAATTATTTATGCACCTGATGCCCCCTGTTTTGTTTTGTTTTTTTTGTTGGTGGCATGACAATGTACAAAACATGGATATGGGTAAAACGACCTTAAATTTGCTGTGCAGTGTATGCAATAGAGATAAATCTGATTAGTAGAGTATTAGTCTGGCCTCTAATGTGAAAGATAAGATATTGTGAAGTAGTTCATACAAATATTGGTGTAAAAATGTCCAAGCTGTCCATATGCAATCATACCCTCTTGAGTCTATGTGTTGTATATTATGAAATGCAATCAAAACTAAAAATGCATTAGAAGTTCCATCACATTTGAAGTGTTTAATGGGAGCGTGTGTCTCAGGCTGATTACTGATTGGACTCAAGTGCTGTTCAGAGAAGTGACCTCTTGAATATGAGTTAGTACAGAGACTGATGCTGATGATGAGAGTGAGTCTGTTAAATCAGCCGGTTTCTGGTTATTCTAAAGGACAACTGACGTTGTTTTCAAGTTTATATTCAGGAAATTTAGGTTAGTAATATAATGAAGGTATTACATGGTCTGTTGTTCACAGAGTTTTAATATAAATGACAGAGCAAGAGGACACATGGACGAGCTGGTGAGGCTTTGGCCTGAGCCTTTCAGGAATACGACAGCTGGATCCTAGCGCTGTCAAATGCGAACTTCCTATTATTTACCCAGATTTACTACTTTAAATTAAGTTATGCCAGTGATTTTGTAAAAAGGGCTGCCTTCCGTCTCTTTTGGATATCTTGGAATGACACATTTTGCAACATTTGTTCACAGAGACAGAATTTTAAGACATTATAAGCCTCTGTCAGAAGCTCAGAAACATCTGTTGTGTATCACTGTATCTATATTACACAAGCTTATACAGCAATACTGAAAGCTGCTCTAGACCTCAAGACCTATGCAGCAACCCGGATTAAAAAGCCTGCTCTTCCAAACCCAGGGATTATTTCCCCCCTTGTCCATGAACTCCAACTGCAGAATGCACACTGGAGTTTTCCTCTGTTCCTTCTCACTAATTTATGCCATAAACAAAACACATTTCTGGGTCATAAATTTGCAGTCAACTCTCTGGAGCATCAGCACCGAGCTTTGTTATTCATGCTCCCCCTCATGCCCAGTGTAGCAAGCCTCACATCACTGAAACACATCTGGACTCTGTCATATGTTATTTTGTTCAACATGTAGACGCAGCATACAGGCAATTACAGCAATGTAACCCGAGGGTGAATGAAGCACGAGGAGAGGAAGGCACATGATGCAACACATGATAAATTTGGTGCATTTAAGCATCTTCATCTGACCTCACCTACATATACTATTAAATCCCATACTAATCTACAGCTTCCTGTTCATTTATTTTATGTAACAGCAGCCTGTGGATTTATCATAAGTGGTGAGAGTGTGCAGTGAGGTAAAAACCTGGCATCTGTATAAGATCCAAACAACTTCAATTTAGCAGCTTGTTGGTTTCAGTGTCACAAAGAGAAGTGAAATCTTGTCAAAACCAGGGAGCATTTGGCTCCTAACCTACAGTGTGATGATAGATGTCCCAGCAGCTCTCGTTTTTCACGTTGCCCAATTATGAGCACCAGTGATAAAGCGGTTGTCCCGCCCCTACCGGTCTATTGTGAATACGGCGTTCAACTGGAAACCACCACTCTTCCAGCCTTGGCACCAAAGTGGCGCACCTCGACATGCACAGCTGAAGAGGAGCGTGTGCCTTTGAACATGCGCGATTCTCAAGCACCATATTCTGGTAAGAAGCGCTCTTTTATTGCAATCTTACTTTTAAAAATATATTATTATTTGTAGTAGTAGTTGTAGTAGTAGTATTATTACCAACAGCAGCTTCTGCACCTTCCCATTGAACTGAATAACCGAGCGTCTTTGTGTTCCATACTAAAATATGATCTCACATTGTCTGCTTCTGGGTGTAATCGGCAAAGGAGGTGGTTTGGGGGATCTTTAAATGATGTTTACGACAGGTTGTTTTCTCTGAAAAGTGTTCTGATCCAGAATAAATCGACGGATAAGAGTTTTTATGTCAGGAAGGCGTTGGAGCAATGCGCACTCCAGTCCAGTTTATTACAGGAGATTCTAAATTATTATTTTGTCACTGTGTTAAATAGATAGATGTGGTTTTGGAAATGTTATCCAGGAGCAGAGAAGTAAAAAGGCAAGTGAATGAAGATGTTAGAAGCATTTTTAACCGAGCTCAACTTTTTTTATGATGCTGCCGTGGAATGGGGTTTCTCGTGAGTTGCTGAGACAAAGCGGTCCACACTGGTGGGTTTTTCCCTGTAATTGCAGCCCAGCTCTGGAGTTGTGCCGTTAGTTATGGAAGCATATGGGCTTCGTCAGGCTGTGGAAGAGGTGTGGATGTTTGTCATCTGTCTGCGCCTTCGGAGCGAAAATATGCGATGTTTAGCTTCATGCGTTTGGAACCAGATGAGTCGCGGTGGCTCTGGACATTTTCAGGCCACTTCCAGCTTCCTCCACGGGGGCTCGTGTATTTGGCTTCACGGTCTTTTCCAGCAGAAGGGAAACAGATGCGCCGTAATGTCAACAGTCGATTACTCACGCAACATTGCGCGGATAAAAATGCGCCCCCGCAGCTCGGACTTAAAGCACCCTCTACATCCACAAAAGAGATGAGGGGTTTGGATAGGGCCTGGGTGGTTCTTGGGGGGGGGGGGGGGGGGGGGGGGGGGGGGGGGGGGGGGGGGGGGGGGGGGGGGGGGGGGGGGGGGGGGGGGG
>JAPQRQ010000010.1:26040035-26050204 GCA_037367365.1 Apogon talboti | reverse complement strand
CCCCCACCCCTTCCTCCACCGGTGTTCAGCACCACGGACAGAGGCACACTCGGAGGCACACTCGGATCGGACTTGCCCACACCCACCCATCCACCTCTTCGGGTCCACGTTTGCGCGCTGCCCTTCTCTCCCCAAAAACACACACACAGAGGTCCGCCTACACCTCGTCGGTTTTTTAGCGCAGGATGAGGCGTTTGAACCGGGATTGGATGTGATCTACAGCGGAAAGTCGCTATAAACAGCCGCTGAGTGTGTTTGCAGAAGCTCAGGTGCAGATGCTCTCTGTGTTCTACTTCTCTCAGAACTGCCTGTAATAACAACTTGGATCATAAAGCTATTGATGGGCCTTCAATGTCATTCTTCTCATCCTTAATTCCGGATTGGCTATGTGAACACCCCGAAGTGTTATTAATTGCTGTTCTGAAAGGGATTTGTGCAATAAGTTATTCATGAATCTAAGCCCTAAGCCATACACAATTAGACGCGATTAGTCAAATTAAATACATAGCTACCAGCACCATCAAGAAGGGAATGCTGGAGTCAGTCTCATTCATCAGCCTATCCTCCGATTATCATTCACCCCATGTGGTTGGAGCTCATCAGCAGATGTCTGTAATCATGATAAGTGTTGGCGGCTTCATTGCCCTTTGGACCACAGCTTCTGCCATAATCACAGAAAGAAAAAAGAAAAAAAAAGACAAATGCAAACAAAACCTTGGATCGCTCTTTTTTCATTTCATGGGAAGGATGCAGTCAGTGAGGAGCATTTGACATGTATTTGGGTAGAAAACAGGAGTCATAGTGTTGGTAAGAGAGATGGTTGGGAGTAAGAGGAAGCAGAAAGAGAAAGAAGAGAGTGAGGAAGCGAGAGTGAGGTGGAGAGAACATGCCTGCTGGCCTCCTGTCTGGACACATTACACTTTCATAGGCTGATATCGCACCGGCACAGCTGACTATAGATAAATAGCACTCCTTGTTCTCTGCTGTCAACTTAGGTATTTGTCTTTGTTTTTACTTGCGTCATTATATTTATAGATCCAACAGCAGCAGCAGCAGCAGCAGATGGATGTTGTCTGTGTGGCCGGTGACCTTCCGATTACTAATAATCATCTGCTTTTATAGTTGGCTTTGTGCAAAGAACAGGATGCTGGAACTGTAAGATTAACCAGTTTAGAGGATCTTGGGGAAAAGCTCAAATATCTCATCCATTCTTCTCTTCCTCTTAAGTCATTCTTTACTAGAAAGCAGGTCTGAGCAAATAATGGAGACAATACTGAGGAGAACTATCCAAATCACATGAGCTGCAGTTTTTTTTTTGTTTTTTTTTGATACAGGTAATATGTGTCTCAACGTGCCATTCTAAATAAAGCAGTGTGGTGCTACAGAGATAACTCAGATAATGAATCATATTCCAGACCCAAGGAGACATGCTTATTTGGTACAGACGTGAACAGAATCACATGCTCATTTTCATTTTTGTGCTTTTGTGTGACCAGTTTCACTAAAAATGTGACTCATATCAGTAAATCTGTCTGAATTAGAGATCAACAATAGTGGTTTTTTACAGGCAGATATAATAACAATAGCCTGGCACAGGAAAACACTGATCGCTGATTGATCTGCCAATATCATCTATGCCCAAACTCCGAATATTTTAGATCCTGAAGATGCAATACACATGTCTGAAATGACATATGTTTCTCTTTTTTGAAACCTAACTGAAAATCTAAATCAAAATAACAAGCATTATTAGTAAATTATCTGAATCTTTGAATATCAGCAGCAAAATGCTAACTGTAAAAATGGCTTGGTAGGAGTAGATTTCATCTTTTGAGTTATTATGCTCCTTTTTTCTCAGTTCAGAAGTCTAATATGAACCATCACTATCGGAACCGACCTCCATAAATACCTGTCAGTACTTATTTACCTGATTAATTTCCACAGATAGAACGTCTGTTAAACTAACCATAACTATTGACGTGGCTCATTAATCTGCTCATCTTCTTCTCTAAATAATTGCATTTTACATACCATTAAGAACTGAAAGAATCCAATATTTCAATGCTTCTGCAATTTCCAAAGAATTCATGTTTAAACAGTGTTATATAATGAAACTGGTGTCCTAGCGGTCTCTAGAGGTCTGGAGCCCCAGGGGAGTCACATTGTTTTGCCGGCTGGTAATTTAGCTTTGAATGGTGCTGAAGGATTTGCTCTTATAATTGATCTCACTGCAGATTAGAGAATACATCTTGTTCAGTGTAATCCATATCATATTCAGTTGGATTATTCAAAGTGAGTAATGTACCTGAAATGCTATGGATTATCTCAATAATTTCTTACTTTATTATTTCATGTGTTTCTGATGTAGAGATGTGTAAACCATGTTGACTTGAATCCCAAATTTTCCTGAACCTTTTATCTTCCTTAACATGCAGTTATAGTGAAAGCCAGTTAACAAAGATGAAAATAAAACCTTTCATTTCAAATCACACGTTTTGTTTTTTGTTTTTTTTTCTGGTCACTGCATGAAAAGAGTGAAAAAGACAGAACATTAACTTAATTACCCATCCATCCCCTGTGTCTTATGTGTAGTCTACACTGCAAGCACTACAAGTAACTAAATACACAGATGTAGTCCACCACTCAACAACACCATATATAATATACTGTATGTTTGTACATATAACATGGTAATCTGAAGCTCGAATCAGGATTAAGTGCATAATCTCCCATGCTATTGATTTAATTCTGTCTAAATGACTTAATCCTCTGTTCATTTGTATACAATAATCCTCAAACCTTCTCTTATCTCTTACATATACCTCTAGGTTGAGTGACAAGCCTGCCATCCAATCACCATTATGATAGCCACGGGTGGCCTGCTGCGCATGAACAGGCGCCAGGATTCGCTCCGTTCTAAAAACCGGGCGGAAAACAAACGGAAGCGGAAATCAAAGAAAAAGAAGAAGAATGATGTGGTGGTGGTGAAGGGAAAGCTCAATCTGTGCTCTCCGGCCGGTTTGGTGGCTGCTGTTGGAGTCATAGTCCTGATGGTGGGGATCTCCATGGCTGTACTGGGCTACTGGCCGAGTCAGAACCAACAGGAGTACCAGGAGCGACGCAGAACTGGAGCGTACTACACTAACAGGATGAGCTACTCCAGAAGTCCATCTTTTTCATCCAATCTAACCACTGAAAAGACTCCCCTTGGCCAGACGAAGCTACTCAACCAGAGCCATGCTAACAGCAGTACCTCTGACCCCGCCCCTCACTGTGGCTTCCTGTGTGACTTCCTGAATAATTACCTGTACTCAGACAATCTGAAAGTCTTCGGACCGCTAGTGATGGGAATCGGCATTTTCCTCTTCATCTGTGCAAATGCAGTACTGCATGAAAACCGAGACAAGAAAACCAAAATCATCAACCTGAGGGACATCTATTCCACAGTTATCGACCTGCACAGCATCCGGTCAAAGGAGTACTCCCCTGTCAATGGCATGGTGAACTACACTCAGTCCAGGAGCGCTGAGGGACCATCTGGCTCATTCCCTGCCAGTGGGGGGCTCACTCGCAGTTCCTGGCCCTCCACTGGACTTAGTTTTCAGGGCGAGGTAGGTGCTGATGATGTGTTTAGACGTCCATCTCTGGCCAGCAGGCCTCGAAGCTGGTCCAGAGACGTCCAAACCTTCACAGACACGGTCTACAGCATCTACAAAGACTACAGCAATAGTACCGAGCAGACCCCACAGCCCAAACAGTGGGAGACCACGTCCATTGTCACCTCCTCTGTGAACGCCTTCACTCTCCCTGTCATCAAGCTCAACAACTGTGAGGTAGAGGAGTCTGAGAGGGCAGAGGCGGAGGCAGAGGCAGAGGCGGAGGCACACTCAGAGGAAGTTATCATTGAGACTCCTGCTGAAAATCCCAGGGAGGAGGGAGAAGCCATCAGCAACCAGATTACAGAGGTGGGTAATAAAGTAATACAGTACAACAGTATAAATACTTCATTACTGTTCCTACGTGGAGTATTCAGCTTTTTACTTTTACTCTACATTTGAACACATATACCTGTACTGACTACTCCTTACACTCTCACAACAGGCTCATTTCTTGGGTTTTAATGCATTTGTTGGTTATTTTGGCTTCCCAACATCTACAATGATTTCAATTGACAATGCACAATCCAGAATTTCTCCGTTGATACCACTGGTTACATAACAGTTTTACCAGTAACCTATAGTATCTAATGCCAACACCAATATTTTTTATTTGTATGTTTATTTTGTAGTCACATTATTTTGGCATGCTGACCACCAGAGAGCTGACAGATATTTTCAGCAACACTCATAGCTTCTAGTTGTGTGGTAGCATGAATGAGACTTCTGAAACAGAAATGAACGGAATTAGCTGACCTGTAGTCTGGTCACACAATATCACATTAACATCGACCAGTGTCATCCATGAATGTCGTCTTATTTGCTGATTGGCTGTTGACAGTAAAAAAGGTGAATAGCAGCCAATACTGATGTTGGGCCTTTAGAAGGGTGCATCCCTAATTTGACCCTAAATCAATGGGACAGTCGTACATAGAAAAGATCATCCATGGTGGTGTGGATATATATTGGACACGATAAATGATGGTGATATTAGACCTTAGAGAAAAGGCACCATAAGGAATTATGTTGCTGAAACTCATTACTGTTTTTGCCTGTTGGAGTAGAATTATCCTACTTTTCCACTAATGATATCCACTAGACTTTTCTGAACTCGGCATGGCTTTTTTCAGTTTTCTGCTATGTGAGAGCAGGGACCATCAGGTACTATCGGATACCATTTTTCGTACCACCTGCACTGAGGTTCAAAGTGGGCCAAGACGGTACTATGAATGTGACATATACATATCGGTCAGTCAAAATCATTGTTGTATCATCAATACATCATCAACATATAATGCATCATCATTGGGTTAGGACAATATAAGCTTGGCTTCTTCCTACTCCTTTTCGGACACAAAGTATTGTTAAAAAGCCGCAATTAAATAGTTGTACACTCTTTGACATTTGTTTTACTTTTTTGGTTTATTTACTGTATTTCCTTCAATATATTGGAGTGTCCTGTTTAAATTCATAATTTCTTTCACTTACTTATGTTCAAAATAAAGTCTGTCTATCTATACTGAGATGTGGGAAGCTATAGTAATGAGTTTCAGCAACATCCTATAAAATTTTATGGAAAAGTCTTAATATTATAATTCTAGTTGATATTATATACTGTATATTATAACTGAGTTTTAAGTTTGAGTGTCCTCCATTGTTGCCTCAATCGTAGCTGCAGTTACTCTGAGGATGACGTCCCAATAGTTTTTGCTGCATCACTATAATGACCATCTGTGCTAAGTGAGGATTATAAATGCAGTAGAAATATTGCGTGATGCTGGTCAAACCAAACCAAGCGATGTGAGGCTGCCAACAATACCATTAATGTACTGTATCCATTATATGTATATTTTCTACATTTTTACCACAAACTTGGGAAACGGTGGAACATAGACCTCATCTGAAATCCATGGGAACACCATGCATTTTGTGTTTTTTAAAAAGCATTTTCACTCATCAGAAAATAACTTACCATATTGTATATAGTAGTAGGTAAAGACAATAAATTAAATCCATAGTATAAATAACTGCAGCAATTAACGACAACAATTAGTTGATTACCTGACTAATTAATTCAGTTAACTACAATTAGTCAACTATTACGTAAACTGATTAAAACTATACCAACCAACAGACAAAACAGAGTTAATGGTACTGATTTCTTTAAGACATTAAAATGGTTTAATAGTCTTCACATTATAGTAATAAAACATGAGGCTCAGTCAGTAGATGTGTTCTTTGAAGAGATACTTTTCACTTCTACTCTCTGAGGGTTTTTTCCACTACTGTCTTTACGTCTGCTGAGTGAGTAATGAAAGTGTTTACTTTTTCCACTTCTGTCAGATTGAAGAGACAGACTCCAAGGAAAAGGACGCCTCATCAATGGACAACCCCCCGCCTCTGCAGAGCCATGAGAACATATCCACTGACACATGTGACCAACAGGGGACGCCGCAGGCACAGACTCAGTCCCAGCCCCAGTGGGCCCAGCTGTTTCCTCCATCACCTGTTGCCAGGGCGATGGGGTCACGGCTGTCACTCAACTCTCTCACGGATCAGCCCAGGCCTGCACGCCGCTGCAGCCTGTCTGTGACTGCTTGTCGTCAAGGCGACAGAGCCAGGCGCTTCAGCTGCCCTCGTCTGGAGCGCTCTAACAGTAAGGGCTATATCAAACTAGCGGACCTGGGGGGTGAGTCTTTCGAAGCCCCCGACACGGACACTTCTTTAGTGGGCGCCGAACAGGAAGTAGCAATGGACGCAGCTGAAAAAGATGCTCAGGGAGATGATGAAGACTTGGTGACACCCAGCACATCTGCAGAATCCTAGACTAAACTTTTACTGTTGAGCCTTTGGAAACTCTTTGATGTCTTGTTCTTTGCATCGTACCTTCTTCTCTGCTTGCTGATGTGATGCTTCTGAAGAAAAGGAAATAATGGAATTAAGCAGCTAAGGACTATTGAAACACAGCCATGAACACTCAAGGGCAAGGCTCTTTATAAATACCACATCCACAGCTCAATATTCAGATGTGACTTTTCTATTTTTTCAATGTAGCAAGAGCAATATTAAAGACTTGTAAGAAGATTTAGTAAAGATTTGTAAAAAAAAAAAAAAAAAAAAGAAAAAGTTTATTTAAGGTATATATCAACACAAAAAATATTGTGAAAAATGTTATTAACAATCATGCATTGCACAAATGTACAATCACATGATATTAGACATATATACAGTATACACTGATACAATGTTCAATGCAACATAATTATGCATTCACAGTATTTACAATATGATGATTATAAATGTATCATATTCAAAGAGTATTGTAAGATATTGTTATTTTGCACCTAGGTCACAATACATTACATATTACAACTACAATACATAATAAAACATAGAAATAGGCAAAGGGTCCAACTTCTCTTTATTTGCAAGGAGTGAAAATTCTACAACATGGAAAATAAAATTTAAAAATTTATATATATATATTTATATAAATGAGCACAGATTATTTACTTCAGTAGCTATATGAATTAATTAATTTAATTGTTTCTGGTGAAAATGTGAAATTATACACATGTATTTAAGCTTATTATGATATAGAAATGTATTAGAACATTTTTATTAACATACGGTACAAATTCATAAGAGGGGTCCAAATCTATGGGGCCATACTAGAAAAGTGGCCCGCAGATCACAATTCTATATAGAAAAGTGATGCAGGGGTCAGATTTCCATGGGTCAGAATTCTATATGACACCGGCAAGTGTTTGTTTAGTCCGTTTGGACCTTTTGAGATCAGGGGATCTAAAAGCTCCGGTCCATGGTAGTTTTTTCAACCACTGGGTGAAACTTCCATAATAACCCTTCAGCATATAGTAATGGTCTGAGAGGAAACCAAAATCTACCCCCTTCTCTGGAGCTTTACGCTATAGATAATCTACCCTGTGATGGGAGGTCTTGGCCATTCAGCTGCAGCAGTTAAATATGTGATTGACAGTTTTAACTACCAGTCAGTGTTCAGATCTCATCAGATGCGACTCTACTGCTCTCTTCCATGGCTCAACACTTTATGTTGGAAAAACGGCTTTACTTTTTTACAGCAGTGTAAAATAGCATCTGGTCTTTTATCTCTACATTTAGTCTTTTGATTTGGACCAAGACGAGAGAGCTGCAGAAGGAGGGTGTGTCTTTTCTATGTCCTGCACTCCTGCAGCTTTAACCCTTTATAGTTCACTCATAGAAATGCTCTGATATTCAACATGTCAGCCTCAGTGTGTCTTTGGAAGACCAACAAGACTTCATTACTTTTGTGAAAATTTTCTACATTCTATTTTTTTGTTATGTAGAAAATCAAGTTCAACAAAGTGGTTCCTTGCCCATAAAGTGGTAAAAAAAAATAAAAAAAAATCAAGAAATCTATGTAAAAAAAAAATACAAGAGAAACACATATAAGGTGAAAGGAACATGTACATATTTTAGAAGATTAGCACATCACTTTCAGAACATTAGACCAACATAAGTGTTGATCCAGACACCTGTCAACTAGAGGTAGACCGATATATCAGGCCGATATATTGATTTTTTTCAATATTGGCCATCGGCCTTAATTCTTTTTTTGAAAGCCAATATTTGATCAGTAGTAAAGATATTATAAGATATTTGATCAGGCACCTGTGTGGGCAGGATTTAAAGTTCAATAAATGTTAAAAGAGTACTACATGTACGTGTATTAATAATTTCATTTATATTGCCGCATAAAAATCTTAATTATTGGAGTGTTTCAATTGTGTTTCATGATCAATGTGCTTTAAAAAAAAATTTAAAAACCGGCCTTAAATATCGGCTTCAAAACTGGCCTGTAGATATCGGCCATCAGCTGACCAAATTTTTAGAAATCGGCACTGGCCTTAGAAAAACACATATTGGTCGACCTCTACTGTCCACATCCACATTAACCCTTTGAACATCAGTACTTGCATTAGTACCATTACTTCATGGTACCTAACAAAGCAGGTACACTCACTGTTCATGCAGAGGTGGACCTTACAGACCCTGGAGACCACATTGGACCTGAGACTGGGGACTCACTGTCCTCACTGGAACTGGTGCTGTCACTGTCTTGTAATGTGTGTGGAAATGACCAAAAATAGTCACTTGCCTGATAAAGGATGAACTTTGGTCAACGTGGTAGGTGGTGATAACGCTTACAGCTGGAGGACACCAGAAGAGGAAGTATGTTCAGAAATCCTCTGTAAATATACTAACTAGACTAAATGTCATATCACATAACCAGGGGAGCTGAAAACAATACTGGATACAGGTTAGGGTTAGTGTTAGTTTCAGCCTAATGTTTAGTGTGGAGTTGATACATAATCTGCCACTGGTCTTAGGGGTTCCTTTATTCCAAGCTGCATGGCCCCCTTTGTTTAAACTTTATGGGGTTTTTTTGTTTTTTATCCTAGTTTTATTCCTCATCTTGTGGCGTACCGCGAGGTTAGCCAACTTAAGTGGAGCAGACATCTGTTTTTGTAGTCAGTGGTTATTACAGCCTCTACCTGTGTGTGCCCGCTCCTTCTGGATGGTAATAGGCATTTCCAATGAATACCAGACTGAAATCTGCCAGCAGTAGCAGTAGGAGCCCAGCCTTGAACTTACAGCGAAATGTCAGCAAGAACATTTTGCACAGCAGGTGAGATCACCATGAGAGACTCCTGTTAGACGGAACAAAGGACTTACTTCAGCAGAGAGGTGAGGACAAGCACGGGGAACGACAGCTCAGACCAGCCTCCACCGCTTTAACCTCATGTGTTTTCATCTGTATTTTCAACGCATACGCTCATGAGACCGCATGAAAAATCTGGATTATAGTGAAACCTATTTGTTCCTGTTCATATTCATTCTTTTGTCCTGTCGGTGACGTACAAACAGATGGTCTGTCATTATGGCTCCTCTGAAGCTCTTTCATCATGACACAGTACCTCCATACCATACATTCAATTTGGAATTTTCGTCCGTGTATTTTATGTTGGTTGCTCTGCCTTTTTCTTTTTCTTTGCTCTGGCCTGTTTCAACACTCCCATCAAGATTTTAATTTGTCGGACTTCATACACAGTGTTTCCTTTTGTATTATGAAGGTGCAATGCAGATACTGTACTCATATTCATGATTTAACCCTTTCATGCATGAATTATGAGAACCTTAGTCAAATTTTATTCATGTATTTTTATTCCTCTTTAGGCAAAAAAAACAAACAATACAATTGAAGTTTTTTAATGAACCTATTTTTCATGGAGTTACAAAAATGTCCACTCAGCTGGACACCATGTGTTCAATTTTATAAACAAATAAACATGTATTTAAGACGCAATATCAGACAGTGATATACTGTGTGAAAATTATGAAATAAAAACATTTTTAATGCAGCTAATCTGATTTTTTTTCTCACATTTTATTATACTGTAATACTAGTTATTACTCACTTCATGGAGATAATATACAAAAAAACCTTTTTGT
>JAPQRQ010000010.1:26027176-26037574 GCA_037367365.1 Apogon talboti | reverse complement strand
AGATAGATAGATAGATAGATAGATAGATAGATAGATAGATAGATAGATAGATAGATAGATAGATAGATAGATCAAATGAACATGTGCATCTGAGTTTAACCCTTCTTATGATAAGACTAAACCTAATTTTAGGATTAGGATTATGGTTTCATGAAGAGAGGATGGTTGATCAAGTCTTAATGTAGTTCTCTAAGACTCTTGAGATCCGGTTGATAATTTTCAGGAAAAAAAACCCCAGGAAACCCGGCAGCAGCATAGCCTAACATGGCCATCTAGTGGTCATGTGACGGACTGTTATCAGAAACGCTGATCTTCATTCAACCTGCCACCAGGAGGCAGTCGGATAAAGCCGGATAGTGGTGGTGGTTGTCGTGGGCGGAGCCGTTTAGGAGTATCCTACTATGGGGGCCGTTTTCCTAGAGGCGGGAGGGGCGGGGTTAGCTTGGTTCGTCTCTGGGAAGGTTTCCCAATAGCTGACGCTTACAGGTGTCTTGGTCCTTTCTACACCGGGACGACGAGCCCCACGCCGGGATTCCTCCTGGTCCGCGCTTTTACGCACAGTGGTGTCACGGAGTTGGTGTTCTGTCAGGTAAAAGGTGTTGTTTCTTTATACTGTTGCGTTATTCAGAGCCAGAAAGAACATGTTTTTGTTGGAATAAAAACAATTGTACTATATTTGTGGAGATAAAGATTATTGTTAGGGGTTGTTAACATGTGAAAGGAAAGTATCCAGACACTTTAGCGCACGATCAGTAATGTTTTGTTTCATTTTCATGTGACAAACACCGGACTTCCCAACAAACTGCGACCTGCTGGTTGGTGACCTGCAATCTGAAACGGTGAGTATCAAGTCTTCATTCACAAATATATGGGGAAGTATGACACACAGAAATACACGTAGTTAACATACAACAGTAAAGGTCATGTGTAGTAAAGAGGTTTGTAAATGTACTGCTGCAAGAAACACTCTAAGTAGATAGTGTTTTAATCTGAGTATAATTTCAGTTTTAAAAAATATACTATTTTTGTTTTTCATGTGTCAAATCTTTGACAAATCCAATTTCTGTATGACTGAAGGCTTATCAAATGCAGATTGTGTGATGTTCTGTCATGGTGACATTTCTACAGTATCAGCATTTTTCTCACACAATTTCTTAACAGTGCTACCATTCTCCTAACTGACTAACTGCTGAGCAGGCAAAACGTGTTTGACTCTTAACACACACACACACACATACACCTGATCAAAAGTTGACTGGGCACTGGCTGTCACTTCGGAAATGGGAAGTTCTCACAGCATGTGTTTCCTCTTGTGTTCTTCCCAAAATAGAAATGAAATCAAATCACAAATGAAAGAGCATTTTGTTGTAACGTTGTATCTGAGTGACTCTGTGGGTGAAAGAGGTGCTTATCAATGCTTTACTGTTTGGTTATATTTATATCTGTACCCAACATTTTTGCATTAAGACTTATTTTATATTTAGTTTTTAAAAACGCCTCCATTTTTAGGAGAGGGCATTACTTCTTATTGTGCCACATGGTGGTTTTTCCAGCTCAGTGGTTTGAACAAGTTTATGAGGTTGAAATGATGAAGGTGAATGTACAGGACCAGTGAGATAAGACTGTGCAAAGTCCGTGAGACTCACTGTGGTCGTTGGCTGACGGTGCCGCGCACGGGCAGCCACGTTTTTCCTGACAATGTTACGTGAATATTGATCAAGAATAACCTGAGTCACTGGAGTTTTATGGCAACCAATGACATGTTTATATGCCTTAGAGCAGTTGAACCAAACCACGTGTGTGGGAGATAATTGTGTTTGACTGCATACTTTCTGATAGTGAAAGTTTAAAGACCACAATGAGGACACATTACAAAGTCAGGAATTGTGACTTTTCTCCGATAATGCAGCTTACAACTGACAGACCTCTTAAGTAGGAATTTCATGAAGGAAACTCAAGCATTATTTTCAAACAGGAGGTTTCCAAGATACTGTTGTCACACTTGACATAAGTTGGCTGCACACACTGGAAAAGCCCACTGTTTGAAAGTTTGTGTCTAGGTGGCTATGAATCTGCACTAACATTCACATTATTTATTTGGAAAGTTTATGTTTTTAAAATAGAAAGCTGCACTTACACTTGGCCGAACTGAATAATCTGTTTGGGATTGTCGGACATACTATGACTTACATGATAATAGCTGTAACATGCAATAGCTGACCATGTTTCTTCCCTGGTTTTTCCAAGTTAGGCCACTGGAACACAGGAAGGTTGTAATTATGGGCGAGCAGTGGGGAATTTCCAAATTCTGACTTTGACCAGAATGTAACATATGTGCCAACACTGTATTTTTTGATCAGGTATAATGTACAGTACGAGCATGTTTCTTTGGTGTAATTATTGACAGGTCAGTTTAGAGAAGGGGCGTCAAAGTCATTTTAGTTCAGGGACCACACTCAGCCAAATTTGATCTGAAGTGGGCTGGACGAATAACATAATAACATAATAATATATAAATGACGTCAACTCCAAACTTTCCTCCATGTTTTAGACTGAAAAAAGTAAAATTACACAATGAAAATGTTTACATCTACAACCTATCATTTAAAACAATGCAAAACACATGAACAAACAAAATTTCTTAAGAAAAATAAGTGTAATTTTAACAATATTATGCTTCAGCTTATCATTTACACGTGTGCATTACAACTTGCAGATCACAGTGGATCTATAAATAAACAAAACATTTAGTAACAGGCATAAAATTGTTAAAATTGCACTTACTTCACTTAAGACATTTTAGGTTGTTCATATTTGTTCAAGTTATGCACATTTTTTGTGAAATGATAGTTTGTTTTAGCGTAAATACAGTAAAATTACCTGAATATTTTTACACTTATAAAGAGAAACTTTTGGAGTTTTTATAGGTTATTCTGATAGTATTTTACTGGTCTGACCAATTTAAGATTGAATTGGTCTGTATGTGGCCCCTGAACTAAAATGATTGTTAATATCTTCAGTATGATTTTTGCATTTCATGGGCCAGACTGGACCCTATGGCGGGCCAGATTTGGCCCCTGGGCCACATGTTTGACACCCCTGGTTTAGAGGAAATCCTGTGACCTGTTTGAAGTTGTCTCGTGTGTCTTTGGGGTATCTCTGCAAACTGGAGGACATAACAGGATTAAATCTGTGGGCTGAAGAGAGACAGTCATTCACACTGTTCTGCCACGAGAACAGTTTGATGCTTTTAAGAGGCTCTGCAGGAGAGATTTCCTACTGTTGTTTTGATGTAACGATGGTAGTGATAAAAGACAATCTCTGTCTATTCATCTTAGGAATTTGAGTCAATACTCCTGACACTTCTCTGCATGATCAATAGTCCTTGCATTGTAGTGGAAGAGAAGACGTTACCTTACCTTTGACACACTGCGCTGCATGTGACAAAATGATGAATGTGAAACGACTGTGGGTGTGACTCAGAAGCACAGGTAAAAGGTTAAGAGAAATAGTCTGCAAAATCTTAGCCACTATCACCATTTAGTGATAAGACATGCAAAGGTTGGAGGAAAGTAGTGCCTATAGTGGAGCCAAGTTTTGAGTTGTAGCGTTACGCCCACACCCACAGCCCACAGTACACAGTACAAATACAGTATGACCATGATGATACAGAATTATTAAAGTCCAAGTTTGACTGAAAAGTATGTTTTCATTTCCGTAACCATTTTTCATGTAATAATGTCTGCCTTGTAAGAACAACAGCTGAAATAATCACTCATTTACAGGGGTTTCCCTTTACTTATAAGGTCAGTTTACAGTAAAATCAATATAGATAGCAACAAAACGGAATTATTTTACCCACATTTAATGGATGCAGTTGCTCCCTTGTGGACTTTTATCTTTAAGCTTCTTGCGTAATTTTTATTCATTATCATCTGCTCTGAGCAAAATATTTGTACCCATGTACGATGGTAATAACGGTCCATTATATGTATATGTTTTCGACTGTTTTTTATCACAAACATGGGAAACAGTGGAACACAGACCTCATCTGAAATCCAGGGAAACACCATGTATTTTTGTTTTTTTTAAAAAACCATTTTCACTCTGTTTATTTTCACTTAACAGAAAATAACTAACCCTATTGTATATAGTAGTAGGTAAAGACAGTAAATTAAATCCATGGCATAAATAACTACAGCAGATAACTACAATAATTAGCTGATTAACTGAGTGGTTCATTCAGTTAATTACAATTAATCAACTATTAAACTGATTAAAAACTATTTTGACAAACGTGTGGGTAATGAAATAAGAAGAAAAATCAAAGTTCACTAAAATGCAGGTTTATATATTTGAATATTTTCTGTTTTCTTCACAGTCTTTACTCTCTTTGGACTCCACAATACCTTGTTTTAGAGTTTAACTTCTCAATCAATTAAATTGTTAATTGATAATTGTGAATATAATTGCTATAGTAGCTAAAATTGCTAGTTGCAGCACTATAGTGGCTGTAACATTATTCATTTATTCTTGAAGACACTTTCTCATCCTCAAACAATTGCAATGTGAAATGTAATGAGTTCCATTTACATTATATTACATTATAATACAGTTGTTTTGATTTTAAACACGATGGGAGGTTGGAACCAGACACTCCGTTATGAAAATGTAAATTCACAGCTTGCATTGAAACAACAGCTCGTGTAAACTTCAGTTGAAATGCGCGTGAGGAGGCTGCTGTGCCACATTTTACTGTGACAGTAATTGCATCAGTGTGTAAAAACAAAACATGCAAATGAAGCCGTCAGCGCAGTTCCCCTGCCTTCAGGTGTGCTGTCAGTTGAAATGAGCTAAAGTTGACACGTGAGTGCAGCGTTGCTTACCATCTCCAAAGCCTTCAGGGGCTGGAGGAGATAAAGCATACACTGACTCAATCTTGTTGAGTAGAGAGATAAGCTTGTTGGGCGTCCCGTTATCTCCCAGTGTTGCCTGATCACTTGAGTGCGGGATGGAGCTGTCTTTGCCTTATAAAGCCGTAGCTCCTGGGGTGGCACATTGACAGTCCCAGGGTATTTATAGTGGAGATGACAGACAGGGCTCTCTTTGAAGTCCTCCTCAAATGAGCCACTATACAGGAGCTTTTATTTCATCACAAAAAAAATATGCTATGTGATATGATTTTCTTAGTATGAATAGGATGAGTAGGATGTGAAATATTATTATGATTAAAGTGTTCATGTCAGTAATTATGACAAATCACCAGATGGTTACTTTTGGTGTGAAATGATTATTTATGCTCAGAACTTGACAAATATTTCAGAAATCTAGAGGTAGAACATTCATTCATGCATTCATTCAGTCATTCGTTTTACAATCGTAAATGACAACATGAATAACATTAATCCTAAAGATGAAGATGATTGAGATGATAATGGGGTATTATGATATATGTCATGATGATGTTTTGTTGCTCAGCCCCCTTTTAGCAGTGAGACACATGAATTCAATGTGTGGCAATACAATCGTCTATATACTGTAGTGTAGAAACACATTTGGACTTCATTATATTCCAGCATTAATTTCAATCATCTATGCAGTGCCACAAAAACTAGACACTGGTTGAAGGTATACTGTAATAATATTATATGCAATATTTCAGTGTTAAAGTGCATTAAACATGAAATTTATGGTTTAACATATTTTGTTGACTTGCATACTTACATTACATCAAATGTTAGTCTACTGTCATGGCATTTCTAACATTAAAGTTTAATGCATGCATACATTTGTATATATTTTCAAGTGAAACGACACCATATAAAATGTTAGAACAGTGTGAAGCACAGTATAAATAAAGGTTTAATGCATTACTTTGTAATGGTGATTTCATGTATGAAAACACACATAATTTCCATTAAATTTTTTGTTACCTCTCAAATTGTTTTTCAATTCAACCTTTAATGGAAACGTGGCTGCTATATGTTTTAATTCATTCCAGTTTTGAGAACTATATATGTGTATTAAATAGAATGATATATGGATGTCATTTCTGACAAATCAGTAATGTGTCACTTTAGATAATAATCCAGAAAAAAGGTCTGATTGCACTTTTTGGTGAATTTGGTTCAGAGTGTGTGTGTGTGTTGAATTTAAGTAATCAATGCTTTTTGTGCATCCACTACTGCACAGCACTGCTTTTGAAATGGTGATCCTGTTCTGAAATAGGAAGCTCTGAATGGAGGAGTGATTTCTGCTTCCATTCGCTACTACACATGTTCTGCCCCTCCCTTTTTCTTTTAGTGCTTCCTCTGCAATCACTTGAAGAGCCCAGTCATTATTAGCCTACTGCTTTCCAAAGGTTAGAAAAACCCATTGCATTTACGGTTCTTCAAGATAAGATGTGCTCCCCACATGTGAAAAGAACATGATAGGAGGGAGTGTTCCTCACCTTTCTTGCTATAATTGCTTCTTGCACATGTATAAATCAGTGTGTCTGTGGCGTGGAAAAGCCTGACCCCCTGTTTCAGCCAGGAGGTGTAGTGTAATGCTCGAGGTAGGGGGTGGATTTGGGAGCTTTTCGAGTGTCGAAATCAGACTGTAATTTGGCGTTGGTGCTTGGTGACCTGCGGCCCTTTGGTAGTCAAGCTGTTCACAACAGAGTCGAGGTGGACAGCAGGGGAGAGTCACTTTGACCGGGTAGACGTGAAGCATGAAGGAAAGCTGGAGTGAATTCGCCTTGGGGTCGTTCGGTTCACAGTGTAACCTGTAACTATAATTAAACTGACAAACCTTAAAGGTTTATCAATGACATGTTCACAGGAGGCACATTGTTGAGGATAGAATCGTCAGGTAGAAAGTTTTGTACTTTGGAAATCACTATAATAAAAACGCAGATTTTTGTAAATTAACAATACATAGCGTTTGGCAAAAAGATAAAAAAAAAAAGATAATATTTTTGTTAATTCAATTGAAATACAGAGGATATAATTGTTGTATTTTTTCTTAATGGTTTATTTCTTAATTGAAAGATATTTCAGTGTTTTGTTACTTCATTTATCTTTTTTCTATTTTATGTTTTACATATTCAGATGCCATAAAAAGATGATTTTCATTATAATTGTTCTGAAAGTGTTTTTGTCTAGTTATTGTCTAGTGTCATTTTACATCTTTGACATTGTTTTCATTTCATGTCTTTTACATAATTTTGGTCTCATTGCATCAGTTTTATCATTGCAACTTTTCCATTATTTGTGTATTTTTTGTCATTTTCATTTTTTATGGTATTTTCTTTTGTAAAACACACAACAAAATGAAGGCAACATTCTTTTTACATCATTTACATAATTTTCGTTCATTTTTCCTTCGATTTAATGACAACTTCTACACCATTTTCATATTATTGTCTTTTATGTTTTTTTTCATTTGTTACATTTTCAGTTATTTTGTCATTTTTGTCTTGTCATTCTTGGTGCATTTTCATCTTTTTCTTTTGCATCATTTTTGTCTTGTTACACCTTCTGCCTTTGTTTTCACATTTAAAACCATACATTTATAATTTAAAACTACAAATAACTGTGTAGCTTCTTTGATTCTCGCTTAGGACCAAAAAGAAATTCTCATTTCACATTTTTCATGATAATATCAGTTGATATTGTCTTCCACTTCTGAAAGTCTACATTATTTAGTGACAAGAGGATCTGGAAAATACATTGACTATTGTGTCACTGTGTGATGAAATGGAAATATGTTTCTGTTTTTAAGAGGAGGTCCATTTTGTCCAGCAATTATTTTCCACCAGACCCCAGGGACAGCAGGGAATGCTGGCCTGGACTTGTTTTTTTAATTGGATCACATGGGTGATTTGCCATGTATTGTAGGAGACATGCTTTGGTATAATTATGTATTGATGAAGTGCCAGCTTACTTGTTCAGACCACAGCTCTGAAAATTGGATTGAAGTAATGAGGTTCGTAAGGTCGCTAATTTTAGAGGTTACACATGCATACACACTGTGGTCTGCTGATTAAAACTAAGATACACTACCATATCCAATCTAACTAATCATCTTCTATTGGTTGTGTCTCTCTCTATGTTAATTTTAAGTGGATGACTTTTGATTGTCTTAAATGTGACTGATTTAAAGTGGTTCTCCTCTAGTTTAAGTAACAGAAGCAGTAGCAGCATTACCAGTAAATGCTGTATGCAAAGGATAACATATACATTAAGTAGCTGTTAAGATTGTGGAACGAGACATTGTATTCAAGGTTACTCAAGTTCAAGGTTAGGTTCACATATAAATCAAAGCAGATGAGCTGTACAGGAACTAACTGTGTGTGCACAGCAGAAAAAAGTGAAGAGTTAAGCAGCCACATAAGCTAACACAGTCCAGAGATCACATGTTGTCTGTCTTGTGTGGTATTAATCATTGTGCTGACCAAGGAGTCTCTGAAGAGTCATAGATGTGCACTTATCTGCATGTCACTATCCATACACGGACTCACAGATAAGAGAAACTCAAAGTAATAGGTCTCTTTATTCTCTTAGTGTTGCAGATGTTTCCTTAAACCATTTATACCCTGCATGACCTCTTATCTCCTTAATCAGGTCATGACTTTGGTGTATTTCTGTGATGTTGTTTTTGTGTTTCCAAAGATCACTCAGAAATAAACAAACAGCCCTACAGTAAAACCTAATTTGTATAGCAAATGGTTTACAAGGGAATGAATAATGCAATAAAAACAATAAAAGTGCTGTAACGCTGGGATGATTGAAAAGAATAAAAACAGTTAAAGGGTCAAGGCAAATGGGAAAAGCAGAATATGGGATTTTTACAAAAGCTTTGCCATGAGATGTTTAATGTCAATAGCAGAGTACTCTTATGTCTTTCTGGTTAAATGTAAAAAGCTCCAGCTGAAAATATAGGACCAGCACATACTCTAAAGTGGTCTACAGCAAGACCCGTAAAATATAGGCCCACCATTTATTTGAGCCTCAAGTATTTAAAGAAACATTAAAGGTTCAATATGTAAGAGTTAGGCATGATTATGTACTTTGTGAATCTGTTTTGTGCTGAATGTTAGCTTACTCCATTTCTGTGGTTATAGCTGTCTCAGTTATGCATTGCACTGATTTATGGTTTTTTGCATTAATATCCCAGATTTAAAAAAAAACACTTGTTAGTCATTAGCATAGACATGGATTCAATCTAGTTAGCAATAAAAAATGTTATTTATCAGGAAATAGTGAATCTAGAGTTCTACTTAGACTACATAAAGTATCCTCTTTATTTTTTTAAGTATTTTAGCTGATTTAGATTTAGGTTTGGGTATAGTTTGCGGGTCTAATGTGTAGAGAGTATGTAGAGTTACATTTGTAGAGTAGAGCTTATGACTGTCTCTGTTGTTTACATCCATGAAAACAGCCTGTATAGTTATTTGTATGTAGAAGACTTGCAACATTTTTTCACTGAAAATCCTTTTATCCCGTTGTTCTTAAAGGCTTCTATAGAGAGGTGAAGTCCCACCCTTTCCAGTTGTGCATTACAGTCAGTGGAGAGACACAAGTAATTTCCTCAAAACCTTTGAGTGATATCATTATTTATACATACCGTTTGTCATATAAATAGCAAGACTACACCCCAGACAATTGAAGTGAAATGAACTTATTATAACTTTCTAGACAATCTGTTCAGAGGTGAGGACTGTTGTAACTTATACCCATTTTAATAATGTTTCACCTTCTCCATTGAGAATGATGTGAAAAATTGGCAAGGCAATAACCATTTTGATGTTGATGACATGAATCATGTGTAATGAGATGCAGTCCATTGAGGTGTTTCATGCAAAACTAGATGGTACTTTACCAGCTGTACCACAAATTTGCATTACACACTACACTATTATTAGATTTTAAATATACAAATATTATATGTGTAAACGGTGGCACAATTCAAACTTTAAACTTGTTCATAAAATTATTTGTCTCTCTCTCTCCGGTGACATGTTTGTTACTGAACTAATGGGCGAAACTTCAGCTGTCTATTTTCTCTACAGAAGTAGCAACTGTTAGCTTAGAAATGGACTGGAGTCAACAATGTCAACAATGTTAATAAAAGACCGGTTCCAAGAGCAACACAAACTCCAATACAAACTTCACCTCAGCACACACACACATTTTACATGTTGAACCTTTAAGAATAACCTTCCTCTATGTGTCACACCTGTATATATCCTTATATTATGTTGTATATATTTCTTTTATCTGTAGTATAGAGTTAGCTTTTTGTATGTTTTAGTAATATTTTTGTAGTATTTGTATATTTAATATTTTTATCTTATAGTTATTGTATATTGTCAATGTTTTTTTGTATTTTTTGTGATATTTTTATACAGTCTTT
>JAPQRQ010000010.1:26009315-26021480 GCA_037367365.1 Apogon talboti | reverse complement strand
ATAGATAGATAGATAGATAGATAGATAGATAGATAGATAGATAGATAGATAGATAGATAGATAGATAGATAGATCCAGTGGAGAAGTTTCAGTATTTTCAGTGTACTTCTACTGTATTCACTCTGTAAATTGTGTCTAATCTTGGTTCAGTTTCATTTAATTGCATTTGTGCAAAGAGGTGATTTGCACTGCTTTTTCTCAAACAAACACCGTGTCATTCATTGCACCGCTGTCTATGTGTATATACAGTATATATACTGTATATATGTGTGTGTGTGTGTGTGTGTGTGTGTGTGTGTGTGTGTGTGTTGGGGAGGGGGTGCGCTGCTAAATAATGCCCCGGCTGTCCTGCTATCCCACAATTCTACTGTGGGCTGCATAGTGGAGTGTGATAGGCTGGTGGAGAGGGGAACTGCAGCAGAGTAGCACCGCTGTCAGGAAACAGAAGCCCACTACGAATGCAACTAGCCGAGCGAGGACGGTCCACCGGGTAAAACAGCTTTCTTGTGCTTCATGTCTCTCATTTACTTCCTCTACACTTTCCTCCTAATTCTGCTGTTTGTGTGTTTGTGATACTTGCTAGCATGTCTGGTGCTCGTGCCATCACAACAGCCGCGGTCAGTGACATATCATTAACATTAGAATGCACTTCTACTGTATTCACTCAGGCGGAAAAGTCGAGTGGACGTGGCTAACCGTGTCGGAAATATTAGGTATTAGCTGCTTTTTTTGTGTGTGTGGTTTGGATAGTAGCTAACCTTCCGGTGCGTAACCCTGTATGTAGCCTTATGTTGTGTTTTTTTTTGTGCTGAATGGGGCTGCCAGCAGCGGTTGTTATTTTCCAGCTAAGTCAAAGCTTGGACGGCTATTTGAAAGAAACAAACCGGTTAAGGTAGGCTAAGTGGGTCTGGTTTCCAGGCAGAAAGTCGAAAAAAAAAAAAAGAAAAAGAAAACAACTCGATAAAGATGCTTTTCCAGCCTTAAATCCCCCCGCATTGTACATCCGCGAAGGGCAGCGCTGAGTCACTGACAAACACGGGAACCTTTCTGGACAGTTAATGGATTAAAATGGGTAGATAGTCGGAGGTTAAGACGACATACTTGGGTGTTTTTGATCTGCAGTGCGGAAGGCGTGGTTAGGGACAGGATGACATGGTCTGGATCTTCTTTTAGCATCCTCACATCCTTGTAATGGCTGGAGTCTGACTTGACATTTAATTAAGATGCACAGTAAGCTGTTGTTGCAGCAGCAGCAGCACCAGCAGCCTTATGGGCCTTGGATGTGAGGTTCACAGTTCAGAGACAAATAATAAAGTATATATGTCTATTTAAGGTCTTAGTTTTACTTAGTCTCTTTGGGAGTGACCAGGATGGATCAGATCAAGAATGAGTACATGAGAGGAACAGCACATGTTAGATGTTTTGGAGAAAAAGTCAGAGAGGCCAGACTGAGATGGTTCGGACATGTACAGAGGAGGGATAGTGAATATATTGGTAGAAGGATGCTGAGGTCTAGAGGAAGACCCAAGACCAGGTTTATGGATGTGGTGAAAGAGGACATGAAGGTAGTTGGTGTGAGAAAAGAGGATGCAGAGGATAGGGTTAAATGGAGGAAGATGTTTTGCTGTGGCAACCCTTGAAGGGAACAGCCGAAAGGAAAAGAAGAAAGAGTTTTACTTAGTCTGTGTTTCCCAGAACCTCAAATGTTCCTCAGAGGTTTTGCAACCTGCACAACACAAGACACTCTCCATAGTTAAACTCACATGAAGAGTATACCCTTTACATTCAATTTAATGTCATGTAAAGTATTTGTTGATTCATCATAGCCACACAGTGGGGCCATTTGTAACGTATAATGTTAAAGAAGGGATATATGTGCATTTTTTTTTACTGATTGTATTTCTAGGGATGTGCAATAGTGATCAATCAGGATGCATAGTCGACCAATGTTTATTAGTCATGGTTGTGGGAGGAGGTTTTTGTGACAGAATTAGCTCAACTAAGCACCATTTTTTTTGGCATTTCCACTGCATGAGAGCAAAGACCACCAGGGACTATCAAATACTATTTCCAGTACCATCTTCACTGAGGATTCCAAGTGGAACAAGGCTATACTATAGTCATGATGTGTAATCATGCAGATCACAGACTGACCGAGCCAGAATCATCACTGTCCTCAATATGTAGTGTGTCATCATGTCAAGATGTGGGACACTGAGCCAAGCCAGTGGGAAATATCGGAAAACCTCAGAGCAAATCTTCAACTTGGCTCAATCTTGATAGATTAACAGCAGATTTTAAGTGTGCACAACTGTATTCTTTCACAAAAAATGTACTATTCTCGTTTATTCTAGAAATTATGAACTCACAATTTCCAGTTCTTGCATTGTTTGTTTGCTCATAGTTGTAGTTGTGCTAAAGACAACATCACAATAGTTAATGCTGTGTTACTAGAGTGACCAGCGGGGTCAAGCAAGTATTATATGCAGCGTGCTATGGGCCAAACCAAGCCATGCCGAGTTGAAGTGAGTCAATGTAATTCTGCCAGGAGAATAACAACAATACAGAAACAGAACTTGTGTTTAAAGCACCTATTCTGCCCGAGTGTTGCATATATTACAAAAATTAAATGGTATATTTTTGCTAATTGATTGGTTTTTTTTACATTTTGGTTTGGGCGGAGGGTGCAGGGTAGTAAAGATGTAGTAACTAATTGACGTTATTCAACTTCAAAAATAGTGAAAATGCACATCCTTAGTTATTTGTCTCCAGTGTTTTAATGCGATATTTACTTGTTTCAGAGGAGATCAGCAACTAAGTCAGTTCTTCTGAACAGTAGCCTTGCCAGTAGCGATTATTGCTAATCAAGCCACGTCTGATTTAATGATTACTTATAGCTAATCTCATAAATGCGTAATCCCTACTGGTCCATCTCACTTGCTGTTTAATTAGTTTTTAGTTCTTCTTGAAGCCACAAAGGTTTAGTCTTAATCTTTAACATTAACAGGATTTTCATTTTGTCTGAAGAGCGATACAACTGTGTTCAGTCTCCAGCAGACGTGTGTTGGGTATGGTTTTTGTCAGACATACTGTTCATGTTTGTGTTGGGCTTTTGTGGCCAAGTGACTGCATCCAACAAAGACCTGGTTTCACATAATGAAGTGCACCGTCAAGACAAACAAGTTAAGATGACAATACATTAGCTGGTCTGTCAGTTGTGTCCCTTTAATGTGTCGGAGCAAGACACAGTCATGCTAAGAATGTAAACTCGGCAAGCTGACAGGATTTATGGCCCCCTCAGCAAAAATGCTCCCAGTTTAAACTCACCTTCATGTGACCAGACGGCCTTCCACAAATTCTGCTGTCAAGATGCAGGAGACTACGATGAATTTACAAAAACTGTTACAAAAGCTGGATGAAAAAGCCTTTGTAAGTTAGAAGGAACTAATAAATGAGCAGAGGTGATTTAATGGTGTCAGTAGAGACCTGAAGCATCTGTGTTGACATTTTTAGAGTCACTGATTAGAATTTTTGACCGTCACTGCTCAGAGGACGCTGTACCAGTGGGTTTTAATGGATTAATTTGTTGGCTTCATAAATGAAACAGCCTTGCAGTGTCAGGTCTGTCTCTACATTGTGAGTTTGTGTTGATCGAGAGCAGAGGAATGTTCTGGCTAAACCTTTGTACATGTCAGGTAGAAACCAGATCTGGGATGTTTGGATTTCACAGACTGTCCACTGTGGGACTGTGAAATGTTATGAGACATTTTCCACAAGCTGCGTGTCCTATACACTTTAAACTTTACAGCTTATTAGAATTTTGTGAATGCCTTAAATGCAATGCAAATTTTAAGCATCAATTAGTGTGGAGAATGGCCTCTGCTGAACACATATTTTTCCCAATTAAGGATATCCCACTTGTTTCATAACATATCAATATTTTTGTCAGTGTCAGTTGAAAATACTTCGGGGGATCTGTAACGCCTCAGCAGAGGTGTCTCATTTGAGTGGCCAGACCAGCTACATGGTATCCTGTTACAGTGGTGGGGTTTGTGTGTGACAGCTGTCAGCCCTGCAGCTATGTGGAGGGGCACATCGTATACGACCGGCCTTCCCGGGATGGGCTCTGACGTGTCAAAAAACGGCAACCATCCCCTTCCATGTAACCTCCATAAGTCCCCAGGGGAGCAATGGGCGCGTGTGGGGGCAGGGGTGGGCCCAGCTGTGGTGAGCTCCAGCTAATGGCACTTAGCACAGATGGCTATTCCTCATCCTCTTGTGTGTTTGTGTGTGACTCCATGTGCACAGGCCACTTTCCAACAGTGTGCATTACAATCACAAATGGACCTTAAAATGGAGCTTGCATGCAGAGGGCGGCACCAATGCATTTAGTGACACTGACCAATTATGTAATGTAGCTACAAAGTGATAATCCTCTGCAAGCTTTTAGCATAGATGTAAAGATTCATTTCAATGTATAATGGAAAATATGGTAGCACGTTAAAATGTTTCACGTCACAGTACTGATAATTTTTAATGACTAGTTTTTTCATAATGTTGCTTTTAATTTAATTCATCAAGTTTCTTTCTACAGTAGAAGAAACAGCAAAAGTTCAAAAGATGTATCGTACCTCTTTGAGTCACATTTATTCAGTTTTCCACTCGCACATCTCTGAATTTACCACAGTATGTACAGGGTTGGTGTGTTTAATCATTAGGCTGTAATACTATTCTAACTTGAAAGTGAGTGGTTTTTACACTTAAATAAAGCTATACATGTCTTGTTCCTGTCATGTAGGCTCATACAGCTAGCTGGTTTGTAGTAGCTGTAAGTCACAGTGAGCCAGCTGGTACCAAAGATCTGTGTTTGTCTGTTTGTGTTGCTCTTAGCATATTGGCTATCCATTTCTGAAACAGGGAGGGATCAGGGGTTTGAATCTTCTGCTGCTGGGCATCTCTGTCAGAACAATAACAGAAGATGTTCATTGCCACTCCCAAACCCACCACTTCCATTATTATCTTTCACAACTACTACTTGTCATTTTATTAACTAAGGGATAAATCAGTATAAATTATGATGTGATTTATATCTGATTTGAATGTTGTGTTTGTTGTTTTTTCATTCACTGTTGGACTGGGCTGTCTTAGGTTGCGATCAGTCTCAGTTTGGTGTATGATCTACTTTGCAGAGGGCTGCTACAGAGTGCACTTTCAAAACTTCTGCTCAGCTAAAATTCATTTTAAATGGCCTGTTTGTCAGTGTAATTATGGTAGTTTAGAGTGCAACGCATAGGCTATGCATTACACCAAACTATTTCAGTCTCTTCATAGTTTGCACTAAAGGGTTAGGGTTTAGTCTGCAAATTTAAAAGTTTGTGTAACTGGTTTTGCTGTTGAAAAATGGTGAAGAATTAGTGTAAGTCCATCAGCTTCTGGGCCAGAGTCTGATGTACACAGATGCTTTAGAGTTATGTTAGAATGTGATTTTGCTTCAGTATAAAACCCAGGTGGGACGGATTAGACTGCCACATCTTGGTAATTAATGGAAACACTGCAGCTGCATACAGGAAAAATATCAACCAGTGTTTAATTCACTGAGCTCCTGTAATGCTGTACTGTAATGATGTTGGGCTAAATTCATGCAAAAGTGCAGAGTTTTTGGTCTGATACAGCAGCAAAAACAGAGCAGAGAAAACAAACTATAAAACTTAGAACTGGGTGAAACTCGCCTCCTTTTTTAGGAGGTGAGAAAATTGTGATTCAGATAATGGATTGTGATTCCACAACAAAAGATTGTTATTTGATTCTCTGGCCTAATCGCAGAGCCTGTGTTCAGTTTTTGTAGTAGTAATCTTGGAGATAAATATGTGTGACCTTCTACACCCAGTGCTTCTGCTTTTCTGTAGCTGCTGTTGGAGTTATTTTTCTCAGCTTTTATGATGAGTGTCTGTGTTTAAATACTGACCTTTTATTAATTCCAAACAAAGTTGCTGATGAAACGCTTGCATCACTTTGATCGTACCAGAGGATTTATCTGGTAAGGACGAACCACGCCATCTAATATCAACAAATGAAAAATGCCTTTGTGGCATGAAAATCAGAAATAGAGCAGAACTTTTTTATAATGTCACAGATGTTTAGAGTAAAATGACGTTGCTTTTTCTGACTGCCTGAGTTGAATGTTACACACAGTTTGACAGAGCTATGCTGGCATGGGCCACTCCTGTGTTGCAGCAGTAATGTGTGCACTAAATGAGTTGTGAATACAGCTTTCTGAATGCATAATGTATGTGCCAGTGCATGGTGAAGGCCACACACAAGGCTACTGTGTGGGCTGTTGTAAGGCCCTGTGAAGAGTGCCTGTCACCAGTGACTGAACGTATTCTTCCTCCATTTCTATGGTGCTGAGATGTTCCTTTCCTCCCCTCCTACCATAGTTCCTGCTTCATGTGGGGGTTAAGAGAAGCAAAGGTTAGCCATGCAGACATCATTTGTCAGCTGATTACTGAGCTGTTCCTCAACTCGGCCACACATGACACAATAAAGCAACACAGAGGTTTTGACAATTCAGTTCCTCTCTGTAGCGTAATTGCTTATCTTTGCTTGAAAAACGTGTTTTGTTTAAAAGCCAGTGTTGGAATTTTGATCTTATGACTTCTTCCTTTGTTCACATTGCTGCTTTCAGAAAGTCTCGATTGAGATTGGTAATCTATGCAGCCCTTTTATTGTACCACAAGTCATATGAAGTATTTGAAAGAGTCTGGTCAGCATGTTCAGTGACCCTTGATGCTTGAGATCTGTACTCAGGACTTATTCTCGAGCAAAGTTACAATACTGTAACGTCCTGGATTAAAATATGTCGAAACAACTAGGCTTGTGTTTTATTGACTTGTGCACTTACATCATGTCAAGTGCTTCAAACAGATACAGAGAAATCTGTCATTGTGTAACAGCCAATCAAAGACATCATAAGCACTTTATAAATGTTTAATGTTGCTTGCAGCTATTTCATTAGAATGAAATTACATGACATATTGTATGTATATACTGTATGTGTATACGTATATATCACTGAACCAAAATACATTATCTTGTCTGTAAGCATGATTTGAGCCTGAGTCACATCACATGATGGTTAAAACAAGAGCTCCCATGACTCCATGCTACTTCACAGCATCTTTTTCTGCATCTATTATTATGAGTGAGAAACTCAAAATGGCACAGTTTACATGCCATGCATTTAAAGTGGTAATCCTGATTTACTGCTGCTTTAGGTCAGCATGATTTCGATCCATTCAAATACTAACAAATCTCTGTTATGATGTAGGTTTTTTATTACTTGGCAAAGCTTTTGTGGTATTATGTCGTAATCCAGTTTAAATATTTCAATTGGTAATGAGCAATGGGCTTCAATCCCTAAGAGGAATTACCCTTTTGGTGATGGAAAAATCACTTCCCTTCTTAAGAAATGTAACTTTGTATGTGGTAATGAGCAGTAAAATCATAACCAATGTGGATGTTCTTTTAAATTGTGGAGTCAAAACATTTGATATCACTTATGAAGTGTCATTGGAAACAACAGAACTGTTTCAGATGAGCTAAATAACATTGACTCCAGCTGTTCGTCATACAGCTATGCGCCTACAAGTAACACATGGGCCACATTTTGTCTTCTTTAAATACATTCAGACACAGGTTTCTTATTACATGTCTTGACCCTCACACATCCATTACCTACTGGTGGTATTTCTGAGTTTTTTTAAGCACTATACATACATTTTTGTTGCCTCAGCTTTTCCTTCAGTGTGTCAAAAGTTTTAGATATCACTGTAGCCCACAGTGGTGTTGTTTTTAGATCCAGAGGCTGCTGTCCCCACACGTGGCTGAAAGTCAGAGATCCTGCCCTGAATCCTCCTCTCACCCCGGAGTAAACACGGCCCTATAAATAGAGCTGAGGGAGGAGGAGGAGGCCCGCAGCAGAATGACAGGCATCCATACTACAAACCCCAGACTCTCTGTAGTAGAGGCCTGTGTCCTGTGCACACGCCCTCCAAACCCCAAGCCCACATCCCAACGTTAAAGCCTGTGGGTACATTTAGCACAGAAGCCCCCAGTAAGATCTGCCATTTTTGTTTGGCAAAGCAAGCCATTAGATGTTTCCTCTTATTGCACAGTTTGAAGCCCTTTGGGGTTTCATTTGACGCTGGTATGTTGCTATTCACAGAGGGAGAAGGTCATTCAATGAAAGATATTTACTGGTGCAGTTCAGATGCTTTGAATTGTAGTGTGTAAATACTCTACAGATCTAAGTGTAGAGCTATGAATGGAACGGGATGCAACACAGAGAAACACTACACTGATTATCACAAAATCTCTACATGTTTCTGTAGGGCTTGGAATCTCAGAGTACCTCACAATACGATACGATACGCAATACATGGCGCATGATCATGATAATATCTCAATATGGTAATGCTGTGATTATCGATATATTCCTTTTAATAACCCAAGATATATCTGTGTTCATAGGAGTGAAACAAAAAATAAATGAATTTCATAGTTTACATTTTGCAGCATAATTTAACCAGAGTACAAACAGCAGTAGTGCAAAAACAATGACACTGTTTTAGTGCAACATAACACTCATTCAGAAAACACGACATCTCATGGTTGCTGTGCCGTCCGTGTATCTGATTTTTGTGAGACAGTTCTTACATACTGCAAAGTTCTTATCCAGCTTTGTCCCATTCACACTATAAAAGCCAAAGTGATTCCACACTTTTCATTTAAATGATGCTGGTGCATCTTTCCGTTTAACTTCACGCTTGAGTCCGCCATAGTAGCACTGTTGTTTGTTTTTTCTTCTATGACTTCAGCCCAATTTTCCGCCACTTACGCAAGGAGCGCCCCCTGGATGACATGTAAAACGGTGACTGGACTCACTAAGGAGGAACAATGAAAGACGTTTATAGCAGCTATATTTTAATAATAAAAAAAACATACGTGGTGAGAGCGCAGTGATAATCCATAAGATTAAATATCGCTATAGTTCACCATATCGATATTTTGTCACACTCCTATGTCTCTGAAAGAAATGGAGTCGGAGCAGCTTCTTAAATGTCAAGTTTTTACATAGCTCACAGTATACTGAACATCTTTGGGTTTTAATTTTCTGTTTGAATAGAAAATGAAATACAATCAATAAAGTATATTCCAAATATGTATTTTATCTGGTGAAAGTGATTTTAAAGATGTCCCATCCAGTCCTCCAGTATTGCATACATCGAAGAAATTGTTACGTCAGTGTGTGAAACACTCTCCACTCTCTTTTGCTGACATGGTGGAGGATAGGTTTCGAGTACACCAAAGCATCTCACTGTAATCAAACTTTTACTCTACTGTCAAACAATATCTACATCTTTGAATTTCATCAGAGGGTTAGGTTATCGTCATACAATCCTGAAAAGTGACAGTACAGTAGATCAATTCATAACAAGTCGGCTGACTCAACTACTTTTCCCTCTTTCCTCCACTTCAGCGTGATCTACCATGACAACTGAAACAGGCGCAGACTCGGAGGCCAAGCAGCAGCAGCCTCAGAACAACGAGGAGACTGAGAAGGGGAAAGCCAAAGCAGCAGCTCAAACTGCTTCACCGCAAAACCAGCCAGAGCAGCTTCCCGCCGCTGCCGGACACAGCACGCCAGCCAGGAAAGAACAGGTCAGCCTCCTCAGCAGCCACATGGTCACCATCATCCACAATAAATGAATAAATCATCCACCATGCGTCCTCCACACAGATAGGCCTGTCACAGATACTACATTAATGCCTTACTGCAGTCATTTTAGCTAATGATGATCATGGTCTCCATTGAACTGTCTAACACCAGTTGGATAAAGCCATAGCTAATATTTTTTAATCACTATTTCTATACCATACGAGATTTGACTAGCATTCCGGGTTATTCAGAGACAGGGATTCACAAGATTTACTAAACCATATGAATGTCTGAAAGGTTTAATTTGGTTTGTTGTACTGCTTTACAAAGAAAACCCTACAGACTATATAATTAGAAGTGTGCATTATTCTTATTTTTACTACTTTTATTGTAGAATTGAAGCACTGAAGTGTTGTCTAACCCAGTGGTTCTCAGCTGGTCTGGCTTCAGGACCCACTATCACCCCTAAATGACAAGCTGCAACCCAAATTGATAAAAGTTTAACTTCTCAAATTTATTTAATGAAAAGATGGTGTGTTTTAAACCTGAGATGATACAAAATATCACAGTATGCCAGCACAAAAGACAAGTTTAATGATAAGTCAAAAAGACCAGCAGGAAGTGATGCTAAAAAGGGAAATAGTCCCTTTAATGCTAAGTTAGGTACATTTTAACCAATACCAAAAAGTGCATTCAGTCACTTATTCAAATATTAATCATAAAGCTGACATAACAGTCAGAACATTTCAGTAACAGCCATTTTTGAAAATTTTCTTGGTGTTTTCATGCAAAATGAATTCAGTTAATAAAGTGCAACTAGTGTTTCTTAACATAATTTTTTGCCCATAGAAAACAGGTTTGCGATCCACTTTTGGGTCACGACCCACCAGTTGACAATCACTGGTCTAACCTACCTGCCCTCCGTGTTATTGACTATGGTGTTTTCATACATCATGCTGGATTCAAATTGACAAACAAACCAATAAATACAGATGGTGGTTTTGTGTAGTAAAATAATTGCCCCCCGTGGGAATCGAGTGGATTAGAATAAAGAAGTGTAATAGCTTTGCTCAGTCTTTCTGAAGGACAGGTGAGCTGCTACCTCTGACTAGATGGAAAAAAAAAACATTGCATAACACAGAGTAATCCTACTCTACATCCGACTCTACGTCAGCACCGGCATCAGAGGGCTCAGGAGGATTTTAAAACAGGAAGTGACATGTTGAGCCGCTTCAATTTATATTAAAACCAGCATTGGTCTGGAATTGTGTCATCCCATTTACATCTAAAGAAAAAATGTATATTAACAGGCTTTCTATATTCAAGTTATTCATGCCAAAGCACTTTGTGTTTACAAAGCCTAAAAGATATACATTCAATTTTAATGGTCTTTTTAAGATGTACTAAATGTATAAACTATTGTTACACATAAAAAGTAGACAATTAAATCCTTCATCATATGTATTCATTCGTCTAACAACTAATTGTCAGCTAAGTGTAATCATGTAACCACCTGAAGAGAAATGGACCTGTGACAGGAACCATTGTCTGCATCAATATAACACATTCTCATTCATTACTCTTAATTTAACTGCTCCCATCTGTAAATATTTACATATTTTGCCCAGCTTGTGAAGTTTATCATTAATTAAAGAATTAGTTATTTACACTGTTCATTCCCCTTCAAATTAGAGCTGAATTTAAGACAAAAACAATTACACACCATTCATTCGTGCATTGTGCTCTAGAATGAATTGCACCTTTGTGTGGAAAAATGGAAATGAACGTGGGTAAAAATTCTGACAGCATGACCTCCACGACCTCAGTGGGCCGGCATCAGATGCATCAATAGACAACCACAACTTCATCAGTACTCGTTGTTTTCCTTTCTGAGGTTCAGGAACGCCCTGTGAAGTGTGGTTGTTTTCATTCCTTTTCAACTTTGCATCAGCTGATTAACACAACTTCACACAACTGCAGGAAGAAAAAGCAAACTGAGCTGCTGAAGTAGTCGGCTGGAAATGAAACGTTTAAGCGGTTCATGGGGTTGAGATCTGGGGCGCAGGGCAGGGAAACAAACACAGTTAACAAAATGTCAGTAAATGTTGATTGTTCAGGAAACGTCTGGTTAACAACACTCCTGAAAATGTAGGACGTCTATAGAAATAAGATTAGATATGATAAGATATGACTTTATTTATCCCACTGTCGGGAAATTTCACAGTTAACAGAAGCAACAAACAACAAGCAAGTGCAGAAAAAGACAGGTAGAAAAACCAGAAACGAATGAAAAAATGAAATATGAAGAGAAAAGTAAGAAATTTAGTATTTATATAAATATTTATATAAATGACGGATAAGACTTTTTATTAGGTCAATTTTAAAATACTAAAAATAAGGATATATTTGGTCATTGTTCAAACATTTGGAATGTAGTGTACACATCC
>JAPQRQ010000010.1:25985514-26006800 GCA_037367365.1 Apogon talboti | reverse complement strand
AAAATGACCAATAACTAAAATGTTTGGAGAAATTTCAGTGGCTCTGTATATGGGGAAGGTATATGACATACATGTTAACTTTTTATGTATTTTGAAGTTTTTTCAATGGGAAAAATTTAGTCAGACAGAAAAAGTAGGCGTCACGTCATTGACCCAAATATAGAATAATAATTTAAAAATTAAATATTATTTACATTGTGGTATACAATACACACTTAATTTTCTTCTCTCTACCATTTTCCACCAGCAGCAGGCTAGTGGATATTTAAGTGAACAACAGTCAAAGAGCTATCTTTTTTTTCCTTCTTTTTAACGTGACCTCATTTAGAAAGAAAAGTGCAGCCTGCAGCCTGTCTGTTTTATGTTTGAAATAACACAGGTAGCTGCTGATTTTATCTGAACACTAAGTGCCTGTCTGCAGATTTTGGCCCACACAACCCTCTGGGCTCACTATCTAATCGATCTGTAGATTAAATTTCCAGCACATCCAAAATGGAGATGGGCCGCCTCAGACTGAAGTCAGACTTCTGCTCTATTCCCTAATCATTATCTGAGAGGTAATAAGCGGTAAGATGAACTATACACATGTACAGATTTGGTATTCAATCTGTGCAGCTTCCAGCAGTCAGGGACGTTCTCTAATATAATCACTCATATTACAAACAAATTACTTGCATTAAAAACTTCAGTTACACACATCACTGCAGACTGGAGCATCTGGTTACAAGCTTCAAATCCCACCAATTCAGGTTCGTCACGCGTCACAGAAATATGATTTGTATAGTCAGTAGCGCATATTTTAATGACGTTTGTTTGGCTTTCATTTATGCAGGGCAGATTATTTGCTGTTTGGGGGGGGTCGTAGTATTTGCTATTAGAGAGCTGTTGGGGGGCATATAATAATTTAAAGATTAAAAAAATAAAATACAAGAAGTTGGACTGATCTGTAGATGTCTGCTCCAGTGACATGCGGTGAGGTTCATGGCTGGTCAGGCATAGATCCACAAATATATGAACCCAAAAGAGTATCTTATTCATCTTTTGATTGGCAACAGTTAACAGGTTGTTTCATATCTCATATCAACATTCTTTACATACAGTACTTGATGCATATTTCAATTAAGGTCAGAATTTTATTTTGAATCAAATTATGTTGGATATGTAATCTTCCTTTTTGAATTTAAGGCGGGGCAAGAAGGAAAACTAAAAGAATCGCTGCACTTGACTTGTAGCCCACACAGTAGCAAGAACCTGTGGTCTCACGAGCGCCATCTGCCATGAGACAGGAGTACTGGCAGCCCCACCGAGTGGCTTTTTATAAGGTTTTATAATTGATCTCTGAGACTGAACAAGTTATATTACATACATTGCATACATTTTATACATTATCCAGACTATGGAAAGTCAGAGCATATAACCAAACTGTTTGAATCCATTTTATTGGCGATATACAGAGAGACGGCAGCACAATCTAATTGCATGGGATGAAGCACAGTTTGTGAAGGATTACCTGATCCAAGCTGAGGCTCAGCTCGCTGCTGCTGTGCCACACATCAAAATGATTGGAATCACACGGAAAATAAATTTATAGTACAGATCAAGGGACAAATATCAAAATTTTATTTTACCATTATTTGGTTTTTTTGTTTTTTGTCTTTTTTTTTTGGCTCTGCCTCCCTGATTATATGAGGATGAGGATTAACTGAGTGTTGAGTTGTCCTCATTTTATCTCTATAGTGATACAGTAACTCTGTACCAACCATAAATGCAACTTTCAATCCACTGTGCAACAGAAAAGTGTAAGTCTGTATTCTATTTATAATTCTAGCAACTAAAACTAAGGAATCAAAAGGTCAAAGCCACTGAAGTTGGATGCCAAAATGCTGAAAACAGTGCAAATCACTGAGATGTTTTGCCTTCTTCTGATCTGCCACATGATTAGGCATATAACTACAATTAACACATGCTCAGACTCCCAACCCCACTGACCCAACACTGTGGTTTTCATCCTGATGTGGAAAAAATAAGTATGGAAATGTACTGTTTGATGAAGAGAAGAAATAGAGCGTGAGTTTACACGTGAGTCATTATGAGCTGTAATGAGAGAGGAGCTGCAACACGGTGATGGATAGGTTCATTAACGGCACAGGCAGGGAACCGCAGCAAAGAGATTAGTAAACATCTCATAGTAAGACATCTTATGCTGTAGTAACTATTTTTTTTAATCTGTCCACATTGCAAAATTTAGGGGGATTTAAAAGGCTCTAGTTTTAAAAATAAATTCAAATTATATTTTTCAATAGCACACAATGGTCTAATACACACATGAAAAACATTTATTCTAATCTTTCAATGAGCTGTTAATATTTACAGATTGGGTGGTGTCACCATTAGGTCCTTCATTTTTCTATAATAACCCAGAACATCTTTTTTTCATTTTATCTTGCTACTACTGTTATATCTGCTGGGTTTTTTTTTGATCCATTATTCACCTCATAACTGTTACTGTTTTGTACTACCACTGCCATTGTAAATAGATTGTGCACATTCTATATTCTATTATAGTTTATTCTTTATACCTCTTATTTGTTCTTGTTATATTTTTTACCTCATTTTTAATAACAAGTTAAGAAAGAAACAGTATCTCAATTCTCTGTATGTCTTATGCATCTAGTGAATTGACAATAAAAAATATTTGAATCTTGAATCTCATAGCAGTTAGTATCTAACCTGAAGGTGCATTACCTTCACCTCCTACGCTTGATTGTGAACCAGAGTTAATATCCTTAATTTAAAAGACGGACAAGACAAACACTAACTCTTAAGTGTTAGTGGCCACCACATGTGAGCGTGGAGAGATTCATTTGGTTGAAATCTACAATATCATCGCTAGATGTCACTAAAGATCACACGCAGAACTGTATCTAGTTATACCAAGAGTACATTTTGCTGATTTATATAATCAATGTTGACCAAACATTAGTTTTTCATTAACTGATATATGAGATAAGCTTCAATATACATAATCTTAGCAATAGTGCATTTTAGGCCGCAAATGATGTGATACTGTTCCCCATTAGATGTTCTAGGGTTCAGTTTCAATTCAGTTTTATTTGTAGAGCCCAATATCACAACAAAGTCGCCTCACAGGGCTTTACAGAATTTGTTGAACTGGTAAAAAAAGACAATTTATTAATCATTATTAATATTTCTAACACTTTTATAAAAGCCTATTTGTACAAAAATAATAATAATAAAAAAATACTGTTTGATATACTTTGCTTGCTCATATGTGTAACTGTATAATAATATCCTACCCAACATAATCTTTAATGTTTCTTTATGAGTAGTATTTGTTTGGTAAAACATGTTTCTGTAAGTCTCCATTAGTTGAATCTGTACCAGCATCATTATAATCAGTGTAGCTACATTGCACAGGCCTTGTTTGTGTCATAATAATGATGATGGATGATGCCGTTCCATTATCAGAGCAGCATAAAATGGGAGAAACATGGCTGAGAGAAATCACATCTCTCTGACAGAGCAGTGTCAGTTTTCCCTGCGGCGGATATCCCTGTTCGATGAATGAACTGGCCTCCTTTTACACTTCCACTGCTGTGTTTTCCTAATTCTCTGGTGCTTGTTCCATTGGTTTATTCCTTCATTTGGTGGCTTTTTCTCCACTGAAAGAAATTCAAGGGCTTTAAAGGGGTACAATATCATAAAGAGAAAACATGTGTCCATCCTCATAGTCAATGCTGTAACAAACAGTGATTCACAGTTCACTTTCAACTCAGTCCGACTGTTTCTCTTAAACACAGTACTTGATAACATCTATTACCTGAAATCTCCATCGTGTGTCTTTCATCACAGAATCAAAAGCGCATTATGATTACTATGTTTACACCAACAAGATCTATTTCAGTGTGCCTATCAGCACTGAACTGTTATTTGAAGGCGGACTTGACATTTATCATGCTTTCCTTTAAATACAGTATCGGCTGTTTCTTGAGAAGTGCGAATGAATGAAATCCAGTTTAGACTGTCACTCAAATTCCTGTGTTCCCTAAAAGTCATTTTCCTTTATGCTTCAGCACTGAATCTGAAAAATGTCCACAAGCAGAAATGAACTACATAAGCTACAGTACATGTGATGGATATAGCCCAGAGAGCAAGATCAGAAATGTTCAATATAAAAATGAAAAGGGGTTTTAAATCCACTCTGTGAATAAGAAGAAAAATATCTCTGAGCCAAGTCTTCTTTTTCAGCAAAAAAAAAAAAAAAAGTCACTTAGGAAGAGCTTTGTTTTCAGCGAAGTGGAAAATTGGATTTTCTCTCTTTAAGACAAAATGGCGGTGCACCTCAGATCTACTCCATGCGACCTGATTACATTCAGTCAGAGTTCCAGTCTCTATTTTTAGGATTTGGACATGGGACAGAGCTGGTGGTTTCGTTAAACACAGCTACATTAGGTAACACATGGGGCAGGCACAGCTAATTAGGTGTGAAGATGGTGCCCAGGAGGCATTATTCATTATCATTTTCTCCTCACACTTTGAAATCTAAAATCAATGCTCAATCAGAAGCCATACGCTATTGTCATAGTAACGCAATAACGTCTTTTTACTCATGTTTTCACAGTCTCTGGAGCCGCAGGAAGAGGACCAGGTATCCCACAGGTCGTCCACCAGTCGTCTGTCCAGGTCTCCCTTGAGAGGAGTGAAGAAGGTTAAGATCATGCAGTGTAAGGTCACCCTGCTGGACGGCTCAGACTACACACTCAGTGTAGAGGTGAGACATGACATTAGGACATTTTCTCTTTGTCTGCCATTTTTAAAGACGTTGATTAAATAGCTGAAAACCAAGTCTCCCCCAAAAATTCAACACTGAAAACTCCACCTGACTGTTTAACCCTGGGGTGTGAAACATGCGGCCTGCGGACCAAAACTGGCCCGCCAAAGGGTCCGATCTGGCCCGCAGGAATTTGCAAAGTGCAAAAATAACACTGAAGTTAAGTCAAGGGTGTTGAGCTCATTTTAGTTCAGGAGTCACATACAGACCGTTATGATCTCAAATCAAATATCATAATAATCTATAAATGATGACTCCAAATTTTCTTCTTGGTTCAATGTGAAAAATTTATATTACATTATGCCTATAAATAATTATAACTCCAAATTTTTGTCTTTGTTTTAGTTAAAAAAAACCCCATTAAATTATGAAAATATTTACATTAGCAAACTGTCCAAACAAGAAATGTGAATAACCTGAACTAATACGAACAACCTGAAATGTCTAAAGAAAATGAAGTGCAATTTTAACAGTATTCTGCCTGTTTTGTGTCTTTGTAGACCTGTTCTTTAATGCACATGTATAAATGATAAGTTGAGGCATAATATTGTTAAAATTGCTTCTTTTTTACCTAAGGAATATCATTTTTTTCAGGATATTTAAATCTGTTTTGTTTGGATAGTTTGGAAATGTAAATATTTTTCCAATTTTTCTGTTATTTGCATGAAAACACGGAGAAAAATTCAGAGTTGTCATTATTTATAGGCTATTATGGTATTATTTTACTGCTCCAGTCCACTAGAGATCAAACTGGGGTGAATGTGGCCCCGGAAAGAAAATGAGTTTGACATCCCTGGTTTAACTGAACAAGATTCACAGATTTTTTTCTAGCCAATTCACTAGATGCACAGCACATACAGAGAACTGAGACACTGTTTCTCTCTCATCTTGTTAAATAGCATGCATTAAAAAAAGAGGTAAAAATAGAATAAGAATAAATAAGCCGTATAAAAAAATAAACTATAGCAGAATATAAAATGTACATGTCAATCCATTTACAGTAGCAGCAGTAGTGCAATACAGTAATAGTTATGAGGTCAGGAGGTGCATAATGGGACCAAACAGCAGCAGATAGGGCAATCGTACCATGTTTATAATAAAGTGCAGAAGACAGTCAGCAGCTAATGTGAGAATATCACAGGATGTAAGTCTACTGAGTCTTATGTGCAAAAATCCAAATAATAAATGCCTAAATGAATATATCTGACCGAGTCGTCTATGTTTACATCTAAAGTACAGCAGGTCAATCTTAGACTCTGATTGGTTTTAAATTGTCACATGATCTGCTTTTCAGAGGGGTCATTAAAAAAACAGTCTAGTTGAAACTCTCCTACTCGATTAACATTCATCGTAAATGTCCCATTAATCTGTGTAATTACACAAGTTTACAGATGGCTGCACTAGCCAATGGGTTTGTGGCATTAATGTCACTACCACAGGTTACTAGGTTGGTGGGTTTATTTCTGTCTGTTTATAGCAATACTTTAGCGTCTAATGTGTTTAATTTGTCTGCATTAACATGCAGAGTTTGTGTCACATGTTGTTTTGCTGCTGCTGAAGAATTGTAAGTCTGTCTGATTTATACAGATGCCCTAGAGTTACAGTAAAATTTATTGTGGAATACTGTAGCTGTGTGTCCAGGAAAATGTGAACTCATGTTTACGTCATCTAGACATTAGTCGTTATTGTAATAATTTTGGGCTAAAATTTAGCAAAAATGCAGAGTTTAGTTTTTTTAGTCTGATACAAAAACAAAAAGCCATCGCACACAGTCCAAGCCCCCAGAAACCAGAGAAAACTAGAAGAACTAGAATAGTTACAGGCCTGGTTGTAAGTTGTTTACATTTTACAAGAGACGAGAAAGGAAATGCAGTTTGTGGATTGTCATAGGATCTTTTGGCAGATTGCTCAGAGCTACATCCAGGTTTTTATGTGATATTGCTTTGCATTACCCTCTTTGGTTGCTTTAGCTTGACTTAATCATATTTTACTGTGTTTTACATAACTTCTTTTTCTCTCCCTTTAAATTTTACCCAATTAAATTTCTATGCTATACATTTTATCACACTTTGCTGAGTTCCAGTAAAACCAGAGGTAGAAGGGGATACTCTCTGTGAATTCTTTTTTTCTTAAATGCTACAGCAGGATTTATGCTAAAAAAATACATCTTGCAAAATGTGCCATTTGAGATCTGTTGATGATATGTAAAAACTAAACTGCATCCCACCACTGGTAAATGTATCTATATGGATCTGTTATATTATGAATGCCTGTTGTATTAACATGAAATAAGACTGAGCTATTTTTGACAAACCGTTTCAGAACTAGGGATTTCATGGATTTCCCCACACATTTGAATATGCGTTGTGTCAAAAGCCTCTGTAGGATTTGTTTTTCCCTCCAAAGCCTCTCTATGAAGTCCTGAGATGGGAAAAAAATCTTCATATTACGCCTATTAAACATTTAGTTCTTACTTCAAAGCTGCTTTCCAGAAATAAATCCTGCGAAGAAAGGAGAGCCGACAATCAGAGGAAAAACCAGTCTTTGTGTCGTTAATGTGGACCTCGTAGCCCCACTAACCTAACAGTGTGGCTTTTGTGAAAATGTGGAGAAATTAAATGTGAAAGTGGAACACTTTGTGGTGGGAAGAAATGGAGCGTGAGCTGCTTGTTAATCATCATCAGAGACAATGAGATGAGAGAGAGGTGTTTGCTAGATCTATTTCCTCTAGGACAGAACAGAGGACTAATAGAAAAAATATACAGTTCTCATTAAAAAGAACATCACACTCTTCTACAGTACTGTATCAGCCAGGAGGATGATGTAATGTTTTGAGAAATCGTGCCATGATTATTTCACTTGCACATTTTATTATTCATTTTATTCCCATGGAGCGCTATTAGCATAAACTGTCAGCATCTGCTGTTTTAAATACCCAGTTATGAACCTTCTGCTGCAATTAGAGCCTAAAATCTGTTTAAAGATGGCTTTGTGTTAAAATGTGAGAAGAGTCAAGTATCAGCCCAGCATAAAAACTACCTCCTGCTTTCAAATAGTCTTTTATCTCAGAGACATATTTATTCAGGAACAAATTGAAATCATGGCATTATTTGACATTTCACCCAAAACAAATCATCAAGTCTTTTAACTTTTTTTCCCCAATCCCCATAAAGTGTGCATGCTGTGCAGGAGGTGACAGACCCTCCTTCTCAAATCTGTTCTGAGCAGATTCCTCCCCTCCAGGGGTTTGAAGAAAAGGATTAAAAGGACTGTGATGGTGGTGAGGGAGTTTTTTAATGGAGGGAATTAGTGTCATGGACTCTGTGTGTTGGCATGATTACTCTATGTCCCACAGTGGCTCTAGAAGAGGCTTATAAGGACAATCATTTGTAAATAGGGGTCAGTCTAAACGTCTTACCCTTGAGACAGATTCAGAGTAGGTCGTCTGCTACAGTAGAGGATTTCAATACTGTAAAAAAAAAAAAAAAAGTGGCACAATATCATCTTGAGAATATGATGCAACTTTTAAAATAAAATGCTGCACACGTGATGTTGCTCCAAATTGAATTGAGATGTCTCCATTAAGAGCTGCCACAATTACTGAAAATTGGTTTGTTGTTTTGTACTAATTGAAACGGCGTTTTACAGGCCGCAACATGTCAAATGTATATTGAAATGAAAAAAGTCAATTTGCGCATGTCACTATGAGTTTATTAAAGCCAATTATGTTTCATTTTGATGTGACATATTATTAAAGGAAATAATGATTCAGTCGTTCTTGTAACTGTAAAAACACTTTGTAGATGAATTTGTAATAAAAGCAATTAATGGTAATAACGCAATCACACAATTAAAAATATTTTCATTGGGTTCTTTAATTCTAATTTGTTCTATCCTAGCAGCAAAGACTCAGCTTTATTGTCATTCTATCAATAGACATGGTAGAAAGATAATAAAATTACATATTTTTATATATTATTATTTTTCAGTTTATTTTTTTAATGATTGTAAATTTGGGCTTTAAACTGTTGAGATATTTTGATAACTCGAAAACAAGAAACAAAAAAAATCAGCAGTGAAACTCCCAGTTGCAGGTCTACTAAAACACTGTGATCACCGAGCATCTCTGTTGTGCGTCATGTTCTCCTGATTGAATCTGTCACCCTTTAAAGAGCATTGCAATATAATCAGGCTGTGCTCATTACTGAACTGCTGATGTCTTAGCAATGAGTCACATCTGTGCACTTTGTGGGCACAGCATCCACGTTAACACCAACTGTACTGACACTGGTGATATTGAAACAGCCTTATTGAATATGTTCCATTTTAATTACAGTTTTAAAAACAGCAAAACTGGAACAGCAGCTTAGTTTCCCACTTGACCCATCAGACAACCCACACTAAACTCATCAGACATAAGTGAAACAGGCCTCAAGTGTTTCACACACTGATACAGTTCAGGTCAGAGGATCCCCACATAATCGCCAAGGAGTTCTCTGCCTCCTTCCAATCCCATTTGAAACCAGTCCAAAATGTCCACATTTGACATTTTTATCCCCTGACACTGTGGTTTTCCAGCTCATCTCTGTTTCCTACTGTGGGAAAAATGTCCTCACTAATGGTTTCCTATCATTTTCTGTGACACATAGCTGCTGCCCTCCTTCCCTTCCCTTCCCTTTAGAGGGTGTTAGGTCTCTGGGGAGGCTTTCATCTCATGTTTCATCAACTATTTAGCTTATTTTCAACAATTTTTTCACAGTTAGATGCACAATTTATCTTCCCTCTAAAGTGTATTATAATGTTTCATCTTCTGCTGTACATTTTTCATGTGAATCTCCAAACATGCAGTAGCAGCTTGTATATTTTTTGTGCTCTCTTAATCTAGTGATGTTGTAATTGATGAAGACTGATGGGTTTTCTAATTTGAAATCAGTTTTCCTGGTAATTTCCTGTTGTTCTCATTCTTTCCAAATAGCCCCAGGGAAGGCTGAACATAAGCCAGATCTGTCTGCTCTGTTTCTATATCGCCTGCCTGACAGAAATGTGCTCAGGTCACAACCTTTTTTAGCATGTGTATCGGGGCTCTGACAGTAAAGCATTGCACTGACATCTCAGTGTCCCAGTGAGGCAGTGCACGTCTGACATGACTCTGCTAATTCCTTTCGAGATGGTGTGGTAGGATTAACTGTGACTTCAGCAGCTTTATGGCTCTGTAAAAATCACGGGCGTTCACTCTGAGTTCTCCTCATAGGATGGACTGCAGGTGTGTTAATAGACCTCTATGTGTGAAATACAGGGTGTATATTACTACTACCACTTGTGTTTTATTTACTTATATTCAGTCCTCTTCCTGCATGTGTGTGTGCTAAATAGACAACTGACTAGAGCAGAGTCCTGCTGCTACGATAATCTGTGGCAGTGGTTTTGGCCTCGTGCAGGCAGGAGGCATCTGTAGTGAGGCAAATCTAGCCTCAAATTGTCCCATGTGAGCAAATCCAGCCTGTGGGTAGGGATAATAAAACTTGAGCTGTCTGACCCTTTTTCACCCGATACTGATTATTAGACATTAATGGACCAATAATCTATATCTGAAATGATATACATTTGCAGTAAACATGAAGAAGAGTAACACAAAGGCAAGCACAAAACTTTGTAGATGTGTCTGCTTGTTAGTCAATAGACAACATAATGTTGAAAGAAAAAGTGTAGGGTGTTCCCAGCAGTACTTGTTACAAAAGCTAATTGACATTTTTACAGCTCCCTGAGGGTATATGAAGATTTATAAGGTAAAAGAGTAGCTCATTATGCTACAGAGTTGCTTTACTCCTCTGCGATCCAGTACCTTAATGTTCTGCAACAGACAAAAGCAATATGGCCAAATTTAATCATTATTTTTTTGTGTTGTGAAGATGTTTATTTAAATCTTTTTTTTTCCCAGACTTTATGAACTTAAGACCAAATTTTCTCATGACTATACTTCATATATGGATAGTATCTAAATGAGGTGAATGATGTAATATACAGTACTGTGCAAAAGTCCTAATCCATCATTTGATTTTTTGGTTTAATAAAATTCAAATAACCACACATATGCATTTCTCAGTCTCTGTATTCAGATACAATCTGGATATACAGTATGTGAGGTATGAACAGCACTAAAAACAAAAGTTTCAGGAAAAAACAGCTTCTATAAACCAAAGTGGTCATATTTAGTGTGACCTCCCTTTGCACTTAACATTTCTTTAACTCTTTTGTTCAGAAAATAAGAGATTTATGGAATTTATTTTCTGATGTTTAATACCAGGTTTCATTCAACACGTCAGATGTTTCTGTTTGTGCTGCTTCTTGTCATGGGGGTCAGAGGTCACATTAAATAGTGACTTTAACCTTTACAATACATTTAGTTCAGTTTTTTGTGTCTTTAAAGTTGTTCACATATTTCCTGTATTTATGTTATATCTGAAGTAAAGAGAATGAGAAATAAATATGATCATTTCAACCCTGTACAACACACAAAGCGGAAGATGGTCTAAGACTTTTGCATAATACTGTATTATCAATAGATGTATTGACCCCATAAGAGAAACTCATTCATAAGCTGAGTCTGAAACGCCAACAACCATAACAAATAATCATTGACAAATAAAATAATGAAACATCACTTGCAAGTGTGTCAATGTGCCTTATTAGTTAAACTAAAATAATTTTAAATGAAATAAGTAGAGCGGAGAAACTTTTTCACAGTTATATATTACAATAATATACAACAACCAGCTTTCATCTGCAAAAGACAAAAGCTCAAATGAAGGAAAAATTTAATCAATCAAATTAATTTGATATATTACCCAGTCCTAGTTCTGCATCATGGTGCTGCTCCTAAAATTGGAAAACATTAATTTTATGTTCTACAAAATGACTTTCGAGTCAATTTCCATGTCATTATCTCAGTTAAAGGGGAGGGTAATCTATTGGCAACATCAAGTTTCACCGCCTGGGGTTTCTACATTTTATATTGGCACTTGTCTTGTTTTATTTTTCTTGAAGCATTATTAGTTTAAAAAGATCATTTGTTTTGTCTAAGTGACATTAACTGCATCAGATCAAATCATCAATTTTTTCTGACAAATAACTAATAATGTGTTTTTTGGTTCCTTTTCCATCGTCATAGAAACGAGCCAAGGGCCACGTGCTCTTCGATAAAGTTTGTGATCACCTCAATCTGCTGGAGAAGGACTACTTTGGCATCACATACAGAGATGTAGAAAATCAGAAGGTAAACAAAGATATGTAATATTTAAAGTGAGGAATGAGGCACAAAGAACAGTAAATGTATTGTTTGACAAAGCTTTTCAATAGCTTTTAAAAGATGTAACTGTTTAACATGATGCACATGGAGATGATTGATTACAAAATTTAGTGACAGTGTCTATGATACGAAGTATGATTTTTGTACAGGTTTTTTCCTAATTGTTTAATTTTTTTTTCTCTGTGGTGCAGAATTGGCTAGACCCTTCCAAGGAGCTGAAGAAGCAGATCAGGAGTAAGTATTGTAATGCACTGAGGCCTGTTAAATGTTTTGTCATTATTTAATGGTACCTGTAGTGAATTTTCATTGCTAGCTATTTTAAAAGACCACTTATAATACTAGTGTTTCCATCCGGTAACTTACATTATCGCCTGTTGTCAAGTACGCACGAGTACTAAGTCACTGCTCCATCAGTCAGGCATGGTCAGCGATATATTAACCTCCCTCACGTGCTGTTCCAGGAGGATTATGGTTGGGTGGTTGGGGGGGGGGTTCCGTGCCGTACCGTACACAATGAGTACGCGCACAACATGCAATGGTACAAAGTGAAAATGAAACTTGAGACGCTTTACTAATTCCTCCCATTGTTGTTGTGCAGCTCATTTTCCTTTTCCCTACCTTCAGAAACTTTAATTTGAGGGCGCAGGACATTTGTTTAAGGGGGCATTGTCCCCTCTTGCCCCCCTAGAACCGGGCCTGGGCTGAAATACCTCCAAATCAAAGACCCCATAGTTTGCTCCATGTTGACTGTCTGTGTTTGCAACAATTCCATTCAACTCTCAGCATGCTTGATGCAGCCCGTGTCGCAAAGATTTAAAGGGGAAGGATCGGTTTTATGGATTGGTTGCTCTTACCAATCCCCGATCCAGCTAAAATGTTGATATCTGGTCCGCCATAATTAATCTTGAAAGCTTGAACAGTACAGGTGCACTTTAAAACTGACTAATCATATGTACTGTATATACATTTTAAATGCTAGTTTTGATTAGTTTATTTTCTTCTGTCTCAGCTGGCCCCTGGAACTTTTCTTTCAATGTAAAGTTTTACCCTCCAGATCCCTCTCAGCTCACTGAGGACATCACAAGGTGAGCATTATTATCTTTTATTATTATTTTATATGGCAGCAAGTTACTCCTTTAATGAGTGAAAATCCATCGATGAGTGTCATATCCTTCATACAGATATATTTTCAGAAGTTTGGTGTAGATTAAATTAAGTTTTACTGTAAAAATGATCAATGTTGCCAATAAATTAACCTTACAAATCAAGGATAGACATCCAAAAAATAAAAACAGAAGGATGCAAGTGTTTCACATTGGGTCTGCTCTTTTTCAGGTACTACCTGTGCCTGCAGCTCAGAGATGATGTGGTTTCCGGCCGCCTGCCGTGCTCCTTCGCCACCCACACGGTGCTGGGATCCTACACGGTGCAGTCTGAACTCGGAGACTATGACCCAGAGGAGCTGGGCAGCGACTACATCAGCGAACTGCGCTTTGCACCAAACCAGACCAAAGAGCTTGAGGAGAAGGTCATGGAGCTCCACAAGACCTACAAGTGAGTCCTAATTATTTTTCCCCAAGGCTATGTATGATTTTTTTTCTCCTTTGTCAACAAGCATCTTAAAAACAAAAAGATTCTATTCAATGTCAGACCAAGAAAAGCCTCAAACCCTGATATTTGTAAGTTCAAACCTCTTGTTTACCATTTTTAAGTGATTCACTGATATGAGCTGATGTTTTTCCCGTACAAGTTTTCTTTTCTTTGGTAGACAAAAGATTTTTACACAGATAGTGAAACCCTGATAATGAACCTTATCGTCATTACATTAAAATCCAATCACAGTAGTTATCTGAATGTTTAAATGTTAAGACCTTCCTGTAATTTCAAAACATTCAGTTTTGGTAACACATTCATAGTTCTTATGATTATTTAAGCCCTGGATGTTAAGACAGGAATAATCTGTTCTATCTGTTAGACATCATGTCTATGGGGGTTGGGTTTGTTTTTGTTTTTTTGTGTCATATAAATAGATCTAGATGGTCCATTCTCCCTATTTGTAATGATTTGTAATTCAATTTGGCCCTGTCTAGCCCACTGGGTGGAGTAAGGCAATGACAGTACAAGGCTCAGGGTCTCGCTAAAGGCCGTCAAAGCTAAAAATAGATGCATTCCTGATTCCCGTTGGACCTTTGGTTAAAAGCAATGATAAAGCAAACTTTTAGGAGAAAATATAAGATAAGATAAGATAAGGTAAGATTTTATTGATCCCACCATAGGGAAACTGCACAGTTGACAGCATTACAAAAAGAAAGTATAGAGAATATAGAAAAATGGAACTATACACATGTTTAAAAAATAAAATATCAATTGAAGGACGAAAAAAAATCTGTCATTTATCTAAGTATTTATATAAATAGACCCTATTTATATAAATGGCTCATATTGACACAGGCTCATATTGACACATGCTCATATTGATGTATCACCTCTAATATGTCCGGTCCTTTCAGGGGAATGACGCCAGCCGTCGCAGAGATGCACTTCCTGGAAAATGCCAAGAAGCTGTCTATGTATGGCGTGGACCTCCATCATGCCAAGGTAACGAGCCGGTAAAAATATTAAACTGCTCATGTAGAGTTAGCAGTTCAACAGTTAAAGGAGAGAAGGGTTTGTTTCTGAGTGTATTCCATCAAAGCCACAGATAATAAACACTGGAAATTTCTCATCATGTTCATAGCTCCTTTTATAAGACATAAAAATTGTGTTAAAACTCCGCTAATGTGTTCTGTAATGATGGGTTCTAAGGATTCTGCAGATGGATATTCTGCACATGAACTAACATACTCCACTCACGCAGTCAGTAGTGTTGCTTTCCACCACAACACCGCTGCTTCTGAAACATCATGGCTGCCACAGTAATGCCTCTGTTAAAACCACACGCCACTGCTGCACCGCTGATTTACTGACATGATATCATCGCCTGTGCCTTTGTGGATTTAAGGTGGAGGAGGGGTGGATGGGTAGGTGGAAGAGATCTGGAGCCCAGCTTGACTTGAATGATTCGGTTTCTAATCCTCAGACCAGATGGGATCAAACACGTCATTTGAGCACAGGCAGGAGAGACAGAGAGAGGGCTGGATTATGATGGCAGGACTTTTGTCATCAGAAAGAGAAAACTACACTCTGGATGTTCTGAAAAGCACTTTGAAAATGGAGTTCTGCCTGCAAGTGATTGCCTTCACAGATTTAGATTAAAATGGTGGAGATGGTAGCGATATGGAAGGTTTGAGATGATAGGAGTGGTCTGTTTTGGATTTGTGAGATGTACTCATGATATTAAATAAGGAGAATTTGTACATTTAAAAAAAAAAATTAAAGAAGTAATTTGAAATGAGTTGCACCAAGCAGTACTGCGATGAGCTGATATTAGAGCTCTGTGACAGTTCTTAGTGTTAAAAACAGCCTTCAAAGACACAGTGTGGCCTCTTTGAGTGTCTCTGACAGTAATCTAACTTGACATGCATGCAAAATAACAAACTTTAAGGTGTACTAAGTAAGACAAATATTCTTACGACAGTCACAGTCTGTAAATTACAGTATTGTTGTTAAATACAGTGCACATGTTGGAGTCACAATCATACATTCCTGTGAACCTGTGAAAAGACTAGACTACATAGTACTGCAGAGTGGAGATAGATGCTTGAACAGTTTGACATTAGTTTTTTCTTTAGGATTTATTGGGCAGATCAGAGATTATGACTTAATGATGCACTGGAGCCATAATTACCATGAATACATTAGCATTAGTGCTTTTTCACCCTCAGTAGCAGTGAGGTTTGCATGTCACTAATATAGACTGTTCACCTTTATAAATGGCAAACACTTGCCTTATTGCCATAGTATTTTTTACTGGTGAGGGTCTGCACCTTTCATGCATGTCAGCATGCATCCAGTCAGGAGAAGCCGACTGGAGTACCAATACAGAAGTGATGCCTTTCATGATGCATGTCCTCTGCAAGATCCAACAAAATGTAAATGGGATTTGGTGCCATTGAAGAGATATAAGAGTTTCAGTTTTGTCTGATAACAAGGGACAGCAGTGAAAATATTCCAAATACAGCAGACACATAAGTAAATATGGATATATATTAATACATGTCTAGGATATGTTTTGCTGTCGCCTTTGTCCACAGTATTAGACTACAACACTTAAGCTTCATGTGTCAGTAAACATGTCTGTGTCTCTGCCTTCAGCACACACAACGTGATCAGTTCAAAGCAGAGAATGCCGCAAATCTTTTCCTGATTTTGAAGCCTAATTTATGTACTTGTCATTTGTTTTAGTCATTAAACTTTGACTGGGTGGCTAATAACACAGATGTTAATAAATTACCTTAATCTCCTCTTAAGAGTATATTATTCTCAAAACAAGATAATAGCCACAATAAGGCTGTACGACTAGGAATAAGATGTAAGGTCTTGGTTAGATAAGGAGTTTTTGCTCTGCATATCAGACCAGCATCCCTCTTTTGTCTTCTCTCCTCTCTCATTAAATGCAAAGTTGGTAGGGAGTCTCTATGAATGCTTGGCTCCATCTGAGGGAGAGGTAAGAGGCTGCTTTCCATACCTGAGTGTGTGTTTGTGTGTGGGTGTGTGGGTGTGTGGTTTCTACTTGTGCATGGTCACACACCAGAGTTGTCATTTTACCAGCCCACTGTTGTTTAAGACTGGTTGTTCCTGCCTTGGACCAGCGTTTCCCCTCTCTCAAAGCGTCGTGATTGGTTTCACCTGCTCATCTCGTGCTTTGTGCAGTGAAGAGCATCATTGTGTGCTTCATCCACCATTTCCCATGACTTCACTGTTGCTTTTGCCGCTCAGCGCCTCTTGAGTCATGATTCAGCGTCACTGCAGCCTGCATAGAGAAGATAAGAGCACCATATGCCTGACTCCACTTTTCCACCTGCCTGCTTCTACCCTGTTGTTATCATAAATGCAGCTCCATTCAATTCTACTTTATCCTGCTGTTGTCCCAGCTCCTAAACACCTCCCATGTACCCTGTAAAGATTGTGTAACAGGAGTTTGCTTTTTTGCAGAAAAGAAAATAATATGAGGGATCCTGGGTGACTGAAGCCAAGTTGACAATTTGTGGTTAAATTTAATATTTGTCTTTTCGTGTCGTCTCCAGGACTCTGAGGGTGTGGAGATCATGTTGGGAGTTTGTGCCAGCGGCCTCCTCATCTACAGGGACAGGTTGCGGATCAACAGATTTGCATGGCCCAAAATCCTCAAGATCTCCTACAAGAGGAACAACTTTTACATCAAAATCCGACCTGGCGAGGTAAATTCAAGTTTTCAGAATGATCTCTATTAGACGGGTTATCGTTCAGTCACTGCATCTGTGCTTCTGTTGTGTTTGAAATCAGTTTTCTCAGCTATTTCAACTCAGACCTAATTGAAACTCCGTAAATAGGTTGTTATAATTAAGGTGCACCCGATGTCAGGATAATGGATGCATCAGTGGATTTACATTTCTTGTTCCAAATCATGTTTGAGGTAATTTGTTTTTCACTCTGCAGTGATCTGCTAGTGGATGGCTCTTACATAGGGCTGTTCATTTGAAGTAGCATCTAAAAATGTTAAAGCGGCAACAGACAGCATCAGGAGGAGGAAAAAAGCCAGAATGTAAAAATACACCCCTTCCCTCTGCAGCTCCCTCCTCTGGGTCCAAATCAAACACTAAATATACCGATCCTGTTGCTGTTTCATGCTGTTATGGAAAAATTAAGCCACATTTTATGTTAAACCGCAGAGCAGAGCAGTAGAATCATCTGATGGAATTTGATCAGCAATCAGTGATTACAGCTGCCAATCATGTATTTAACCCTCCTAACTGTCTGAGGGGATCTGTGATTGGCTGAGGACTGCGACATGGGTTAGATTTTCTACAACCTGAAAACATAGACAATGAGTAGATGCAGATGTCTCATGTCCTCTCAGACCACTTGGTTTATGATATACTGAAAGATAATTACGGAATTTTTACCTGGTCATACTAAAAAAAAAAAACTCAACTTCTGCACCTTTAACATGTGGTCTGTATCTGGATAATGACTATCTATGCATTTCATTCTGGGATTAAACATGATTCTCTTAATTCTGTCCATGTTGTTGTCAAAATTTCGAATGCTAATTATGGAGGAAACCATGATGTAACAGAAGCCATGTTTGTACAGAACTTTAGTTCGCATAGTGTTCAGTGACATATAGTCCTATTATGTAATGCACTGCGATGATAAGATATGTTAGCATAAGTAAAGGTGACAAAATGGCATTGGAATAAAGTTACAGAATTACAATTTTGATCCAGCAAAATGTAGAACGCACATATATATATATATATAACAGATCTTGTCATTTTTAGATATTTTAATAGTGAAATATCATATTTCCAAAGTCCACATTTCTGAAATCATTTGAAGCATTTGCCATGAAACTCAATCTAGCAATCTATCGGGGGAGGTGGGTTTAAGTGACCTTTCAACTCACAACAGGAAGCCTTTTTTTTTCCCCGAAGAAAGTGGTCTTGTTGGACAGATTGCATTTACACCTGGCTGAAATGTGATCACATGCTGAGCTAAATTACATCCACATGTGGTTTAGTCGATCAGATCTCAGTGCATCTTGCAATAGCATATGTGTTTATTTAACCTGATAGAAAATCCAGATCTCTCATTGTAATATAAGCCAGTATTTCATTTGCAGAGGAGATCCAAGGTTATGTCCAAGAGTATCAAGTATCAAACATATCTTAAATAAATAATACCGACTAATTATTTCATTGTAATCCTGATTTTGGGTTCACGACGCAGCTGTAATACAGAAAAATGTATGTTAGATACATGAAACTTGACAGACTATTAAATGACTTAGGCAGTGGTCATGGGCAAAAAGTATGGTACTGCTTTTACTTCTACTGATGCTGAAAAAGAAGAAAATGGTAATTAATGAGCCACTGGAATTGCAGCAGGTAATGGTTTACTGTTGGGGTTTGTTCTCTGGATCTGACTATCTGACTCTTCTTTTGCAGTTTGAGCAGTTTGAAAGCACAATTGGTTTCAAGCTCCCGAATCATCGCGCTGCCAAAAGGCTGTGGAAGGTCTGCGTTGAACACCACACCTTCTTCAGGTAAGAAAAGTACAGCAGACGTTTAGACATTGGGAAAGAGCTTTTTTTGAGCATCAATGGATTATATATAATACGTGGTAAGTATATGCAGGTAAATCTATGCAATAGTCTTTTTTACATGTAGTAATATACAACAAAAGGAAAGAAAATGGAAATTTAAGCTGCAAAGATTGAACTATATCCTGCAACATACAGCCTTGAATACCACACATACCTCGCATTCAATGTTCCAACCCTTCGTCATTGATAAATCTGTCACATTTTAACAGTAATTCATAATTGGAATGATGAAATTTGTTAATAATCAATTATGTATAAAAACGCAAAGTAATGAAATAGAAACATTTCCAAATTTTATGTCAGAACAAAAATTTGAAGTATTTTATAATCCAACGAAGAGAAGAGAGTTGTGTTGAGAGGATAAAATATACATTTGGGTGCATCACTGATGGTTGGTATCCATTAGATTTTGAACATCAGTTCTAGTGAACCAGCCCGGGTTTCCCTAGGTTTTTAGTGGAACTAAATGCTGTGGAATGGATTTGTTGGTAATGGAGCATGTGGTCCACAATACACAACGGACCGACCTGTTTTGTTGGTTTATTATTGTGTTTAAGTGAAATCACTCTGCTTAGTTTTCTTTAGCTCTCTACATCTTAGACTTAATCTCCATCAAACACTGGTTACTAGAGTGCGTGCTGGTCCACTAATTATTTCCAAAGCTCTATATAAATCATATCTTAATCTTACTAAAAGTTCTTCTTTCCATCTCAATTCAAGCCAATAATTTCAAGTAGGTGGATTTGTTCTAACACCAAGCACCAACCTATTAAACATGCAGCATTTCTTTTTGCAGTTTTGGACTCTCAAACACTTGTTACTCTCTGGCATCATTAGTGTTAATTGATCACACTAATGCTTTCCGTGCTTTAGCAGCATATGGATAATCACCTTACATGATGTCTTTGTAATGGATCAGAAACACTGTTGTAACAAATAGTTGTTGTTGCCATTTGGATCGCGGCAAAGATTGTCCATCTTCAAGCGTGTAAAGGTCTCTTGAGTAGTGAGCCAAGCCTGAGACCTCTCTGGAGGGTTTTCAGATGAGGGGGAGTTCTAATGTTTTACAGTGCGTCGCTAAATTCTGTGTTTTATTTCTGGTTTGATTAATGTGAGTTTTTCTAACTGTGGCAGGCTCGTGTCCCCCGAGGCTCCCCCAAAGAAGTTCCTCAGCCTCGGCTCCAAGTTTCGCTACAGCGGCAGAACGCAGGCTCAGACCCGCAGAGCCAGCTCTCAGATCATCAGACCCGCACCGTTCTTTGAGCGCTCCTCCAGCAAACGCTACAACATGTCCCGCAGCTTAGACGGAGGTGAGGAGAGCCACAGTGGTTTGATGAATGTCCAGCCATTAAGTGCAACCCAAGTTAAAAGCATGAGAGCTGGGTTTCATTAAGTTTTCCGGGTCATGAGGGACATGATGAAACCCAAGCTTGACTCAGTTGTTGAACATGATCTGATAGAACAGCCTCTTCACTAAAACATGCAACTGGGAACAGGTAACAGTGACAAAATCATCACTGAACAGGCAAAATACTAGTTTTATTCATGTTTTCTTTAATTTTTAAATCAGAAAAATGTGCTTGCCCCTGTGAGCTGGCATAGCTGAAGATTCTTGGACTAATATGCAGTGACAAAGCCACAATTGATTTTGATTACAACAAGGTGCAGGAGAGAGTCAAACCAATTGCTTGTGTTGTTCGTTGTTAAAAAATAAACAGACGGCCTTTCTTCCTCCCGTCTTTTAACTGTCAGTGTTTTCAGTCCATCACAGCCATCTTTGTCTCCCTGTCCCACAGCGCCCATCATGGAGAACCACGAGACTTTGATGAAGGACAACACTGCTGACGGGGCTGCCAAAGTCATCGCCAAGGGAGACATCATC
>JAPQRQ010000010.1:25959174-25975893 GCA_037367365.1 Apogon talboti | reverse complement strand
GGAGACTGTGGAGACTGTGGAGACTGTGGAGACGAAGGCAGCACCAGCCGAGTCAACAGGACCAACGGTGAATATCCAGACCACAGAGCCTGCAAAGGCTGAACCAGTGGAGGAGCTAGAGCTCAAAGTCAAAGAGATGTCGGCAGAGCCTGCAGAGGGGGAGCTAATCATAGTAGAAGTGTTGAAAGAGGATTTGAGCAGCAGTAATTTAGGAGATCCACAAGCTGGGTTTGGTTTTCCAGACACTGCACCATCTGTAGCGCAGGTTGAGCAGCATGCATCTGTGGATTTGGTAACAGAGACGCAGCCAGTAACAACTGTGGAGTTAGATGAGAATGTGTCTAGCTGTTTGCCAGAGTCTGAAGTTGAGAAGCTAGCAGAAGAAAGGGAAGTCAAAAATGAGGAGGGAGAGGAGTTGAACTCAGGGGAAGAAAACAGCGGTTTCAGATTCACTGTTTCACCTGCTTCTATAGAAGAAAATGAAGAGAAGCTGCCGTTACCAGAGGAGGAGCACAACGAAGAGCAAGCAACAGTTGGTTTGGAAGAGGAGTTAATAGGCTTTGAAAATGCAGGGAAGAGAAAGGACACAGAAGTAGATGGAAAGAGAGTCCAGTTCTCCAGTGAAGTCCAGTATTTCAAGGCTGAAGAATTCCCTTCAGAGTTAAAAAATGCTATTGAAGAGATGGAGGAGGAGGTAGAGGAAGTTTTGCCAGGACATGTTTCATGTGTAGAGAGCAAAGAACAACCGTTCCCAGAGATCTTAAAATGCTTGCCCACTGGAAAAGAGAAATACTTCTATGTACAGATGGACTCGGAGGCTGAGTTGGAGAGTACAGAAGAGGATGAGACAGGTGTAGGAGAGGAAGAGCAGGAGGGGGATGAGAAACAAATGGATCTGAAAATGGCTGAAGATTGTGTTCATGTGAGAGAAGATGATGTGGCAGCAGAAACAGCCCAAGCTGAAGTCCAGACAAATGATGAGGTGGATGAACTAGACCTGAAGTCAGTCCCACACAACACGACTCCATTGGGACCTCTGACCTCAGACGTCCCACCCGCCCATTCACTTCCTGCCACATCTCAGTCTGAGGTAACCCTGCATCATCTCAGCTGGCCCTAGCATCGGCCCCGTAACCTCACCTCCACCCTGCCGTCCCGACGACACAATCTGCCCACTAATAATCAAGGGGAAAAACTCGACCAAAAGCATGGAGCTGCGTCTCAGCTTTCTAACTTCACAGTTTGTAGCTGAGCAGATCAGGGGACCTATGATGTGGTGCACACACACTTGATTGAAACCTTGTGATTTGCATTCTCCAGCATTTTCTCCTTCACTGGATTAGGGACCCTAATGCATGACTGCATGCTCGTCTAGAGAGCGCTTCAGTGACCTGCTTAGTTTATTAGCATGTGGCATTTATTTGTGTCAATTTGATTTTATGTTCAGTTGTGCTGAGCTATTTTAAGGACTTAGAAATATTTCAGCTAACAGCGAGCACCTACAGACGTTTGCATCAGACGTGATATCTGATTTGTTCTGTGAGAACTAGAATAAACTGAGTGTGCTTTCTTTCTGCTTCTGCTCTTCTTGCATTGATTTGTTCCTGTGTTTTCCTTCTTTATCTCCCAGAGTCCTGAGGTGTGTACCAAAGAGACGCCTGTGATCCACACAGAGACAAAAACTATCACCTATGAGGCTGCCGAGGTATAAATGGAAAAGACACTGAATTCCTCTCCATGTTACATCTCTCCAAGAAAAAAATACTACAGTTAATTTTATTATACTTGTAATTAGTGTTAGATAGTAGATAAGAAGAGGCTTATTCTTATAAAAACATCCCTGATAAGAAGATAATTTGTTAAAAGCAGCATGTAACATATTGTTAGAACATCTTATAAACTGCTTAAGAATGTTAATAAACTTTTGATGACTTTTGTATAATTGTGAATAACAGCATGACATATCATTTTGTAGCTTTTCTGTTGATTAATTGAAATTAATACATATCTTATTATGTGATTATTAACACGCTTTGTACGCTTTTGCTGCTACTGGAGCTAAAACAAAAACAATCTCTCACTAATGTTAATAAATCCTTTATTAAATAGATTCACTCACATAGTGATTTTTCTGCCTTACTGAACAAAACACTGGTAGTGTGTTTTTAGAGCTTGACCAGTAAAGTGTTCAGAGCTGCGAACACTGTGTAATGTTTTAAGTCACACCACATAGTGGATGGGCTGCAGTCATGAGGTCGTGCGGTTTGTCCACAAATTGCAGGGCGGTGGTTGGATCTCTGGATTGGTGTATTTATTTATTCTTAAGTCTGTGAATGGTCTGTAAACTTTTAACAAGATTCTTTTAAGTGTTTTTGAATGTCATTTAATCTAACATGTTTATGCTGTTATTACACTTAAATAATCTTATGATATTGTTATAATAGAGTCTTTACTACCTATTAACACCCTTTACAAGCACAGCATACAGATTATAAGGATTACAGGTTTAAGATGCTTTGTAGTTCCTGTTGACTGAGCAGCTCTAAGGAGCAGGTTTGGCTTCATTTAGTGCACAGACGTTGGGTGTTTTGCTTATCGACAGGTTGACACTAATGGGGACGCAGACCCCGGGGTGCTGCTGAGTGCTCAGACCATCACCTCGGAAACCACCAGCACCACCACGACTACACACATCACAAAGGTCAGAGGTTATCTATTGTCGCTTTGACCTCATAACACCTCCAGAATGTCAACAAATGTGTGAGGCTTTTTCTGCTCACTGCTGAACTAAAAACAACAACGATAGGAGAATACAGACTGCAGGATGGGCTTAATGATGGTGCTGTCATTCCATTGAAAAAAACAAATCAATAGCAGAATATTCAGTGTCCTTTTTGTGTTTCTTCTTAAGACTGAAGCTTGTAATAATGTGTTTTAAAACACAGAACTGTTACAAAGGAAGTTTATTTAATTCCAAATACTATTATGAAGGACAATGTTTTGTACACAGATGAACTCTCGTGAGCAGCAGATTTCCATTACAACCATTAAATCCATTAATATTGACAAAACCCAGGCCTTTATGTTCCAACATCAGGTGAATTTCAGAATCATCACAGTTATTATAATTTGATACTAGGCAGTAATTTGTGTGGTAATGTAAATGATCTATAAACAAACAGTATTTCCAGAAGTACAATTAGTGCTGTATTTGTATGATACTTTTGGTTTCTTTATTTAATAATTTTATTGCTTTTGTGACCTTTAGGTTTAGTAGTTGTAACTGATGTAAAGTTTCTCATTTCCAAACACGGTCAGGATGGTAAAATAAGAATCCTACCATCGATAAATGAATCTTTTTTTCTTTCCTACCAGTAATGATTAATACGACAGTGAACGCGAGTCATGAGCATGGTTCTCCATAACTAATATCTTCCTTTCTAATCAGAAATGTAATGTCTGTTAGATGGAATGCAATATGATGTTAACCCAGTGGAAATCTCTTAGTCAAGACTTGTGTGCATTCATTTTCCTCTAAAATATGATAAGTTAAGTAACTGGGACAAAAGTTAAACATTTGGTAAGAGAGAGACTCGGAAGAACTCAAATAGAGAGTGTATGGATTTTTGCAGAACATTTAGTGTTTTTAGTTGCTGTTACATTTATTGTTATCTTTGATATGGAGTTATCTAACATCAACAAACAACTGCTTCCCAAAACAGACTCCAACATAACTTCACTGAAGCACATGAGCATAAATGAATTGTTCACATTAAACCTTGAAGAGGATGGTTTGTGTCTGGTTAGTGATTTTGAATCTGTTTTGTGTCGATCAGACGGTGAAAGGAGGAATATCGGAGACAAGAATTGAAAAAAGGATCGTCATCACCGGAGATGCAGACATCGACCATGATGAGGTCAGTTTTTCAATACAGCTGTTCATTTTCTTCCCTCAATATTGAACTTTTCCACTACAGTCATTTATTGTATTGAGTAATTCATATGGAAAATGTTCATTGCTAAAGGGTGACCATAGTGACCGTATTGGCCCCAACAGGACCTTAACAAAGCCTTGACTTGTGACATTTTATCCAAACACATTGAAATAGTCTCATTAACTCGTGATGTGACTTTAACAAACACTGAAAGTATGACAAATGTTAACTAATACTGGCTTCCCCTTTTGCCATATTGACTTACAATCCAACATCCCACTCCCTCCCTGTCCTTCCCCGTTCTCTGTCTCCCCCTGGTGGTCCACCCTGGCCCCACACCCCCCCACATATAGGCTCTGGCTCAGGCCATAAAGGAGGCTAAAGAACAGCATCCTGACATGTCAGTGACCAAAGTAGTGGTACATAAAGAGACAGAGATCACACCAGAGGAGGGGGAGGACTGACCCAGGTAAGAACAAAGAGGTCCCAGTCCCGGTTTCCTGGTCCTGTCACTCTTAGTCCTCATCCGCTCTAGTTTTAATGTGGACGGACTGGGGCTTTCAAGTTGGTCTCCATTCTCGAGCATGCTGCTTTTCCCATCAGCACTTCTTCTCACCAGTACAGACAGCGCTGCATCTGTACCACTTACTGCTAATGCATCATGCTGTTGTCATTCCAACTCCAATTCCCCCTGCAGGGAAAAGGTCAACTAGTGCGTGTCCACACAGACCGGATATTATAGTCTCAGCTTGTAACGACAAGGCTTACAAACCTTTACAGTAATGCTTCTGGCAGTCTCATGCAATCTCCTGTAATTTGGCTGCATTGCTCCCCCTATTGGAAAGAAACTCTTTATTCTTTCACAGATGTTGTCCGTGTGCATGCAACACTGACTCCACTCTTTCTTATTTAGACTATTCACAGACTAAACTCCCATCTTCTATTTCCAAACTGCGTGTGAACTGCTTCTTAGATAGAAAATGGACTGGCACAGAAAAACAAGTTGTATAGAAATAGTTTTGCCCACATGTCGTGCAATAAATCATTTTCTTTACATACGGTGTTTTGTCTACATTGTGCGGCCTTACAAAGAGCACCAGCAGTGATGAGCGATTAAATACCGGCTGAACCAGCTCCCCTTCTCCCAGCGTCCGTCTGCGGCTGCAAACGTACCCGCGCCAATGAAACCTGATCATGCAGGCCCAAACATTCTTCAGTCTATTTTCATCTCCACTCTTGGATGACAAATACCTATCACCTATAGCTTTTCACTGTCCTGTGACATGCTGGTAAATGAAAATGTTTCAAAACTTACCAAAAAATGCCAGTAAGAGAGAATAAATCATATTATGCACAATTTGCAGAAAGATGAGTTCAAAAAGCATCAATTTAACAGGATGTCATTTGCACCTTCGGGTGGAGGATAGAGCCATATTTTAGTGTGTTTCATCTAATGACTGAATCATTGTTTTAAATAATTGATTTTATGTCGAAATGATCCATACTAAACAGGACTCAAAACTAGTTTTTAATATCAGCATAATATATCAATAATAAAAGGCGGCACTTGCAAGGGTATCTATGTGCATTATTTGTTAAAGAAAAAAGAAATTACTAAATAAAATGAAGTATCTCTGATGGCCAATGACTACAGAAGCATTTTCACATATATTACAACAAACAAACTGATTGCTTCAAAGGTCTCCATAGGAAGCAGTAATGTGATTTTGGTTTGATTCAGAACACAGAAACTCAAGAAGTGGACTTAATTCTTTATATTTTTATACAATTAAATGACTATGACTGCATTTAAGCACAGTGTACAAATGATAGATGAAGAAGTGGGTCATCTACATGTACTTGAGCTGAGATGACACAGAAGTTCTCATCTAATACAAGGTATTGAATAGATTCAGAATAAAGATCTTTATTTGCTATTTAAATGTGCTAAGTTAGTCTTTCAATAGTCTTAAAATTAAATGGAAGATTTTAGATTTTCTTCTGTCATTGTAGTTTAGTATTTCATAATTGGTGAGTGACTAGTTACCTCTCAAAATGATGTCACAGATCAGAATAGTGGATCTAGCTTATGAGTAGTGGTCACCAAAAAACTGCATATTCTCATCATTATATTAAAAGATTATGTTTAACTTGCTTCTGTATCTCATTGGAAATTTCAATTCTTCACATTTCACCCTCCTAATAAGCATACAATCAGTATTAGCACATAGCACACACACATTAGGGGCTGCCATTAAAGGCGCTCTGGGACCAACTCCAGACCTTCATCAGTACCGTCAGAGGCGCCGACAGGACAATTAACAAATATGTACCTGTTTTTAATGGAGTTTATATGTGAAAACTGAAGGTAGAAAAGTCATTGTATATACCTGCACCATACGTTCACATCAAGCATGTAATTATTAGGTCAACCAGGCTCGACTTGTCCTCAGATTAATTGGTTTGTTGTGTCAACTGAGGCTGTTTATCCTAATGCAATATTGAACAGTGTTATGTCATCATATCAAGCAGGGCTACTTGATTGTAATTTTAGCTCGTCGCTGTTTTAGCTTTATGCTAACACTTTGTAGCGTTGCAAGTGATCATTATCTGTGCTGTTTTCGGGCACGTACCCCATTTGGCCCAGACTTTTAGATTTAGACTTGTCAGTTTGATTCCAGTGCAGACCAAACAGCTGGTCCTCACTCCAGACGGAGGAGGTGGTAGAGGCGTTTCAGTTCATTTACAGTATGAAAGCACACTTCAATTGTTCAGACTTTTAGAACAATTACAGGATAGTTTGCTGGGCTGTTATCGCTGGTTCACAAAAAAAGAAGAAGAAAAATAAATAGATGATGAAAGATAAAATAAACCAACCAGTATCAAGTGCAGGTTGATGTAGCAGAGTATGTTAGTCCACTCCTAAAAGAGCAAAACTGTGCAAAGGAATACATTTTGGTTGAGACTTTAAGGTGTGAAATAGTTCTAGCTCGTCACTGTTTTAGCTCTTTGTGCTAAAACAGCGACGACAACTCTTTGTGGAGTTTAAAATGATGACCTTTTAGCCTAATAAATAAAATGATTACATTCAACGTAAGGAGGTCAAACTCAAGACTAGCTCATAATCCTAATCTTTATGTACATTATAAACTTGGTCCTAAGTTTAACTCAGAGTGACATTTAAAAAGTCATTAAAAGTCTTAAATCTCTGCCTTCAGCAGTAGTTTCCCTGACAAATGAAACTCCTAGTAATAATTCATGCGTAGGGTATATCCCTGAAATGTCAACGGGTATTCCCAAGAAGGCTGTGTGTGAACTAGTTAACGAAATACTGCTTCTGTGTGTGTGGGTGTGGATATGGGTGTGTGTGTGTGTGTGTGTGTTTGAGGGAAAAACAGGTCAGCGTTCCTCACGGTAACATTTCTGCAAACTTCACACATGCAGCCGTTTGTGTTTGAACTTGTCTACCGTCAGTAGTGGAGCGTTAGGACAGGGGTGGAAACGTCCCCGTCCACCGCAGCAGCACGTCCTTCAACCCTGCCCACCTTTCCCTTCCTCTCCGTCTGGAAACTCGCCATTGTCCCGTTTACTCAACATCACCCTTTCACCTCTGAAGCTAATTATTTCATTAGCTTCTGACTGCAGCAATCCCAAGGCGCTGGGTTTGGGATGAAAGAACGCGCATGTTTGTACTCGTGTGACTCACCAGATGGGAATGCTCGGCTTTGTTTCTGCAGACTTGCCCTCAGTGCTGTGTGTTTGTGTGAGTGTGTGTGTATGTTGTCTAGTATCAGTCTGTGTTTTTTCTGATTAGCGCCATTAACATCCAACTAAATGTCCTCTTTGTAGTTCTATAGATGCTCAATTCTTTTCAGTGGAGATGCACACAGAACAGTGGGAGCTGCAACAACTCACTGATTGATCCATCTGGAAAAATTGTTGACCTGTTTTTAAATCAATTTTCCTGCAAAGATGCTCCTAATACTGGTTGGTATTCTTTGGGCTGTGGAAGTTATAACTATAGATTGGTTATGGTTGGATATTTAGAGGTCAAATATAATAATAGTTGGGAGCAAAACAAAACAGATACTGATGAATTGGCTGACTCCATCCCTGGAAAAAAAATAAGTTCCAACCACAAATCGTTGACTTTATGATCAATTTAAACATGGTTGAATTGAACAAGTCAATGTAAGACAAAAAAGATGTCAAACTATGAATCGCTGAGCATCAAACTCAAAGAAACTAATCAATACATCTGGAAGTAAACATCAAACAGGTAACTTTGATTATTTGACCTGTTATTTTCCCCCAAAGTCAGTCATTCCAGGTGAGATGTCTAATGTTATCCACAATCTGAAGGTATACTCTACAAGTAGAACTCTCCCAGAACAGATGTGGTGAAACCTTACCAAGTTTGGATCATCCATAATAAAAAATTAAATCAAACATACTAGTTGATTATAGTTTTATACAGTTTTGTATCAAAATGAGAAATTCCATGAGTTAATGAGAGAATGGGTTTTACTCCAAAGGAATGTTTGTCTCTGAGCTGCTAGTTCTATTTCTAAACACCGTCTCAACATTAGAATACAGTCACTTCACAGATTCATAGTGTCAGATTTATATACATATATGTACATATCTATCCAGCTGTGAGCCTGAGCATGGAGCTTGGAGCACTTCTTGGTGCGGGGCATGATGCAGCAAAAAGAGGCCAAAATGTTTTGTAACTGCAGAAGAGTTTTGTAAATGCAGGCAAGGTTTTGTAAATGCAGAAAGCGTTTTATAAAAGCAAAAAAACAGGTTTGTAGGTGCAAAATAAGTTTTATAGGTGCATTTTTAAAAAGAAATATATATTTTTGGTTTACAAAACTTCACTTGCGCTTACAATATTTCACGTACGTTTACAATGTTATCTGGCCTCATCTTGACGCCATAATATTGTGATAATTGTGTTAGAATTACAATTTGTTAACCTCATATCATAATTGCTTAAGTTATATTTTTGGCTAAATTGTGATATCCTCATAAAATGAATCACCATTGTTAGGGGAGTAAAATTACATAGAGGTCAGAATTTGGCCAAAAATGTGACTTGGGTGTTTATGCTGAGGCTGAAGAATCGCAGATGCATTTAAATCTCTCAGTTTGGTTATGACAGAAAATAGACAGATCACTCAAGAAATCAAGTCAAATAAACTTAAAGTAGTAAAAAGTGCAGAAGTTGATTTTGCATGGTTTATACAATGCGTTGCACCTAAATCTAGACCTTTACAGCCTCTTGTGACTGTGTACATGTACAGGCTGATATTGTAATTCCATACAGATAAAGGCCCATGATGGTGTAGCTAATGTTAGTAGTGAAAGGGACATCTGCTCCACAGCCTGGGAAAAATCCACACAGCAGCTGTTTTCGACTACTTTTATAGTAGTTCTGAATGTTTATTTCCTTCTTTTTTGTGGACACATAATGAGACCCTGAGCTTTGATGCTACATGCACATTCTTACATTTCAAACCAAGTTTCCAAACACATTAACAAAAATAAGAAAATGCCGTTGTTTGTAAATTAGCAACAAGCGAGTTCCTGAACATTCTGTGTGTATCTCCATTTTTTGTGTGTAAATGTTGTAACTCTCTAACCTTGGGGCGTCTATTTATGGGAGCTAACCTTTTCCACCGGCTCCTTCTCCAGTCTTTGACTCCAGTGTCAGCGTTCAACGCCGCGACACTGAAGGTTCACAGCTGATTAAAAATGCACAAGTCGACTGACTGCCATTTCCTCTCCTCCTCTTTTTTTTTTTTTTGCAGAACTAAAGCCGACGGATGCTTTCTGTCCGACTCCCCCCTCCCCGTGATCCACAGTACATCCCACAGACCTGCATACTAAAACACCGGGACAGTTGAGAAGAAGACTAGAAAGGCTCCTTACTCGAACTCCAAATGCTGCAGCCTGTCGCCGCTCGTCGCGCAAAAACCAAACCATCACCTGCAAAAACAAATAAATGCATTTTTGCATGAGAAGGACGCAATGTCGCATTATCAAACAATGGCAAAGATTATACTGAAAACTGTACGATTTTAAAAGGTTCTCTGTCCATCTGCACGCCGAAACCCTGCGTGCAGCAAGAAAACCGTTTTTGCTTTCACTGCCTTATGACTCTGATGCATTTTTATGATTATGGAGAATAATTATTGTAGCAGCGTTTTATTTATGAAGAAAGCCATCACTCCAGAAACTCCAAGTTGCTGTAGGCTGGATGTATATGTTAGAGCATACACTATTTAACCTTGCTGTAGAAGTGCCAACCTCATTTGCCAGCAAGCATTGCCTCATTCACTCCAAACAGCCCACCAACTCCATCCGGTCCGCCACCACACCAATCACTACAGCCCCGCAATGTACATATCAGTTAGTAGGAAAAGAGCAAATTATTCGTCACTGTTGATTTTATCACGTCTACTTGAATTGCATTTTCCTTTTTATGATCATTTCAGTATTTTATTGTTTCTCACTTGATTGATTCCTCGGCTGCGACATTTTTATTTTTACTTTTTTTTTTTTTTTTTTGAGAGGGTTTTTTTCTGCAAATGCCAAGGAAAATCCAGATCGATTTACATGTGCCTGTGCAGGCTTTGAATGTTTAATCCAGGGTAGATGGTCGGCTGCAGCACAAGTCCCAGGTTTGTGACTGTGAGGCAAAGGGCTCCCACTGCCGAGCTCTGCCCAGACAACGATGCAAAGCCAAGAGAGATCTGTCGACCCCCCCAACAACAACAACAACCCCTCCACCTCATCTGTATGTCTCCCTCATCTGCTCACCTGTATCTCACATCGTGTTCATGTACAGCCATGTTTTCCTCAGTATACTGAAATAAAAGTGGCAATGCGTTTGTTTTAATTTTGCTGTTTCTTCTCAAATAAAATAATGACCACAATACTGAAACCACGTCGCCCCTGTTGATATTCAGTCATTGCCCATTTTAATTCGCCGTCTGTTAATATATTCTGTCTCATGGCAACAAGTGTACATTGAAATGTAACTAATGAGGCAGGTAAGTGAATGCACCACCTGGGAAACTACCAGAAGTAAACCAGCCATCCAATATAGAACACATAACTTCAAAAATAAATGTAAAAACATCAACTACTTAATACTTATTCATCATTACTGTGGCTCAAGGATGTACTTAAGCAGTAATAGGCAAAACATAGACATTTCCCATGTGAAGGCAGCAAAATAATCTGATGAATACATTCATTCTTGAATTATCTAAGGTACTAATTGGTCTAAAAACCTGTGAAGTGTATAATGTGGTGTGTAACTGTGGTTAAAGGTGTGTCCTAAAGCAGGATTTTCATGTCTCCTGGTGATTCTGGATACACAGTGCTGAGAAGGGAGACCCCTCCCCATTAGAGACCAAAGAGAGGCAGAATGGAAGAGCTCCCACTCTGTCTCCAGCACCGTGGGAGTGTACGGACAGTAATGTGTAACGTACATTAAACTGCAGCCTGTTTGTGTTTCAGTCAGGATTCAAGCAGATGAAGGACATGTACAGTAGGTCTAATGGAGGCTGAGATGTAAAGTGAAGGATGCACTTTGTTAGACGATCAACATACACAAGAGTTTATATGTGTTTCCACAAAAAAGACTAACGCCTGTGTAGAGTTTATTATGTAGCTAAATGTCTGGCATATAATGTATACAGTACAACCAATAGGAAGCACATTTATCATCTGTAGGCTGTAGGTAATGTATGATGAATACATATCTACATTGTAAATCGCTTTGGATTAAAGCGTCTGTTAAATACAATGTAATATAATGTAAATATAAAAATAAAGGAGGTGCATGGGATTTAGCCTTAATACTAAATCAATGACAAGCATAAGAAGAATTGAAAATTCACAAAAATACATTTTGAAAGTGAATATCAATGTTTAAGCCAGTTGTCACCTTTCAGCTTAAATGATATAAAGTGGAATAAAACATCGCATGAATATGATGGTAAGCACTTCACTGTATTCATGGGTACTGAAAATACTTATGTCCAAAATTCTCTTTATGGACAAAAGTATTCAATTCAGATCTTCTGCTGTAACAGGGGGCTGGACTTCGAAATGATAATGACAAATGCCAAAATATGATTTTATATTGTTTAAATATCAATTAAATATTTTATGTCATCTCTCAGGTTAATTTTCTTTACATCACTGCTTCAGAATTTGTCTTTACACAAAATTATCCAACGTTGGAATCTTATAATTGTTTTAATCATGTTATTTATTATTATAATTGTATTTTGTCATTTTCTGACCATAAATAACAACACATATCTATCTGGGGTTTTTTTTGTTTTGTTTTGTTTTTTCAGTTCTCACTCTCAAAGAAAATCCAACCTTTAAACTGAAAAAAGAAATATTGACATTTATCATGACAATTATTCAGAACAACTGACATGAACATTTTTGTATAACAATAATAATAAGAATCATTATTAAGTAATAATAATAATTAGTAGTAGTAGTAGTATTAGTTAACAAATTAGTCTTTGTCATTATTATTACTATTATTATTTGTAGTAGTAGTAGTAGTAGTAGTAGTAGTATAAACGGGAATGGGAAGTACAATAAGACGATATGTATATCCAACATTTTTGTCATACAATTTTTAAATCAAGTGGGATTTTATTTTTAAGCATTTCATTAACAATGTTACATTGTTAGACAATTGTTAGTATATGACGTAAAATAACTGACATTTGTGTTCATGAACTCGCTTGAATATTTATGATGTTAAAATGAGAGGACATTCGGTTTCTTTACAGATAAATTATGTTAATTTGCGTTTCAAAGAGCTGACAAATAATGAAGCTAGACATCAGTAGTGAGACATCAATAAATAATAACTCATTATATTGGTCATTATCTATTAAAACTATTATCTATATGCAGATACACAACAACCCAGTATCGTTTTTCTAAACAAATCCATCTAAACGCTGTAAACAAAAACGTATTGGCCGAGTTTGTTAGTTTGTTATTTTCTGGGTCTTTTCTTTTTCCTGTCATATATTTACTGTACTGAATATTCATTTTAAATAAACCTTGTAGTTGCCCTCCATGCCTCGTGGTGCGGTCTGTCCCCGTCCTCGGTGCGGAGTGATACCTCTGTCCGTCATAGCGGATCTGTGCGTGTGCGTGCTCCGGTGCTGTAGGTGGCAGCAGAACAATGCAGCATTTCCTGTGAAGTCCAGTAGTCACAACAAGAGGAGGAAGAGGAAAAACGACAGCTCTGGATCGTCGTCGACTGCCTTGCGTGACAACACAGGGATCGCGTTCAGGCTTCGGGTATAAACCTTTTTCTTTGGTGTTCGTCCGCTCGGACAGCGCACTTTACTGCGCCGCGTCTTTTGGCGCTTTGTTCGCCTTTGCGCCGCTGTGTTTCTCTGCTGTTTCTCAAGTGCTTTAAAGACACTGAAACATGCCAATGGAGGCTTGCTGACCAAAATGGCTGGGCGCAGTGAAATGTGAAATATTCTTGCTAAGGTTATCCTTTTTACACGCAACGCGACTGTCACGCAACCACAGCGGCTCAAACGCATTAGTGGAGTTGTAAAAAGTGCATCTGTTTATTTGTGCCGCTCTTTGTATTTTATGTCAACGTCTTTTAGCGCTGTTGGGCCTATCGTGTTTTTTTTTTTTTTCTTAAGGGTTTCTGCATGATTTGTCCTGCTACTTTCAGATTACTTTGTGTTTCTGATGCTGGTGCATAAACAAACGCGCTGTTACTAGTGAGTCCGTGCGTGTCCGTGGACTGTACCTTCAACCTGTGGGTATTATCCACAGACACGTCCTACCTCCACCCTCCACGGTGCACAGCACTCATACCCGCCTCATCTCTGACTGTGGATGTGTTTCCTCCTCAGGTTGCTCCTACTTGACCAGCACCATGTCTGATTTACTGAGATATATCGACTATGACCACAAAGCCACCTTCCTGAAGATGCTCAACCAACAGAGGATGGAAGGTGAGCACTGTGATGTAGTGGTGGTGGTGGAAAACATTGAATTCAGGGCTCACCGCTGTGTCTTGGCCGCCTGCAGCAACTACTTTAAAAAGCTCTTTAAGAAGCAAAGTGACGAGGACAACTCCATCGTGGAGTTGGACTTCATCCGCTCCGACATCTTCGAGGAGGTGCTTAACTACATGTACACAGCTCGGCTCGCCGTGAGGAAGAAGGACATCAATATGATGATGTCGTCCGGCCAGATCCTGGGCATCAACTTCCTGGATAACCTCTGCACCCAGAAACGGGAGCTGACGAACATGAAGACCAGGGAGAACCAGGCCCCCGGAGACCACGGGATGCGGGCCCAGGACGCCATCCTGAAGGAGCTGGCCATGGAGGAGGTGAGGAAGAACAGCTTCTACGACCAGGGCATGGACGGCATGGGGCCGGGGGGCTCCCACGTCACCCAGCCGCACAACTACAACACCAACATGAGCAAAGACCCGCACAGCCACGGCTGGGGCTCATCGTCCTCCAGTGACATGAAGCTGGAGTACCTGCTGTACGGCCACCGCGACCACGGCTCCTGCCAGAGCACGGGAACGAAGCCCATGGACCACAATGCCAAAAAAGAGCGCCTGCTCACCGCCAACCGCCCTTACGGCTGTGAGCACTGCCCCAAAGCGTTTACCACCGCCGCCCACCTCAAAGAGCACCTGAAGATCCACTCTGGTTTCAAGCCGCACCGCTGCGTCGTGTGCGGCAAAGCCTTCATCAGGGGCCCCGACCTGAAGAGGCACGAACGGGTCCACAGCAACGAGAGGCCGTTCGCCTGCCAAATGTGTGAAAAGGCCTTCAAGCACAAGTCGCACCTGAAAGACCACGAGCGGCAGCACCGAGGAGAGCGGCCGTTCAACTGCGGCTCGTGCGACAAAGCCTTCATCAAAGCGTCGGATCTGAAGCGCCACTGGAACACCATGCACAGCGGAAACCCCCGCAGACAGATGTCCCTGTCCCCCGCCGCCTCCCAGCACGGCCAGGCAGAGGCCACCGACCAGAGAGACTGGAAAATGGAGACCGGGCCACACTCGCACAACTCGGGGGACTGTTGAGCCTGCAGACGCACCAGACACACAAACATACTGACAAACACACAAGCATTCACAGTGGAAAACATGTAAACACACTGACAACCACAACCTGTGACGGGCCGCGTGGCCTGACATCACATGGACAATGACCGGAGTGAGTAACCAGAGCTCATCGCATGTTCAGAAGACTGTGGGGCTGTATTATTATTATTATTCTAAAGAGTTATGTCATCTTTCCACCTGTAAAATCATGTAAATGTTTAGTTCACTCTACTATACAGATATTTTTCACAAAGCATCATTGCTATCTAGACCAGGGGGTTCTCATAACATTATTCTCTTTTACTTTTATGGGATATGTAACATTTAAATGTTTGTTTAACCTTTACTGGATTTTATGAGATAAAAGAGAGAAACAGAGTGGGGGGGAAAAGATTTTCTGCATAACATTTGTTGCATTGAGTATATTCATGTGGATGTTTTTAATGGATGTGTTTAGTTGTATTGATTGATATTACACTGTAAGAGTAAGAGTCACCATTTTGCATTTTGACACAGATGATACCAAAGTCTTGGGCGTCTGATGGATTGTCTCTGCAGGCTGTCCTGCCCAAGCAACCGGCCAGCTAGATTTACTGTTATACAGTATAACTGTCATCCAGCTATCAACAGTTAATGATAGATGTCTGTATATACTGTAGCTTAGTTTGTTGCACAATTAGAGTACACAAGAATTAATTATGCACATATAACATTGTCCTACTCCTACACTTTGACAATAAACACCATTTGCTGTGTTTTATTGTTTTGGCAAAGCGTGTTTTTTTTTTTTTTTTTTTTTGTGCCCTGTCTACTTTGCTAGTTGTGCCACGCCCAAAACAGTGTGAACGCACCTGGGTTCCGATCGTAAAACTCTGTCATATGGTATTTATGTTTGTGTGTAGTGTACATACTACTGAACTGGTGCAAAAAGGAGAATTCAGAAAACAAATAAGTATGCAACTGTCGGATGTTTACTTCTGTCCTTGAGGCATGTATATTTTGCAGACAGAGGATGATATGGTTGCAGCTTAGCATTTTGTGCCTATTTGATGCGGTCTGAATAGATATTATACTTACAGATGGATGTTCATCTACTAAGAGCTTACAGATCATTAGTAACATTACAGCATCTTATTAGTTGAGATTCATTAATTCATTTGTGCTACTTTGTAGATGAACTGTCACCTGTTGAATACCATCGACTGTTTTATCCTCCTCCGTAGTTTTTGTCATGGTTTTATTATTCAAATTCATGCTGAAATACTTTGTTTTAAGTGAGTACTGAATATATAAGTACTGAACGTAAGCTGTTGAAATGCTACAAATATTCTGTAAGTTCTGTACAAATGTTTCCAGGTATATGTCTGTAACTACGTCTGAATAATCCCAGCTGCAGTTAGATGTCACACGGGTTACACATGTCGACTGTTGAAGGTGTAACGGTGCTGAAGAGTGTAAACCTCAACCTCTACAATTTATGCATAAAATAATGTCCATGTCGCGTATGTGTGAATTGAAGCCGTGAGGTGAAGTTGGTTTTTGATACCACAAATGAACCGCTCCTCTTTGAACCACAATGATCCAGTCAACCTGCAGGTAGCTACAGGTGTGTGTGTGTGTGTGTGTGTGTGTGTG
>JAPQRQ010000010.1:25915037-25927696 GCA_037367365.1 Apogon talboti | reverse complement strand
TGTGTGTGTGTGTGTGTGTGTGTGTGTGTGTGTGTGTGTGTGTGTGTGTGTGGGTGTGTGTGGGTGTGTGTGTGTGTATACTGTAAATGTATTTTGCACGTTGTTTTGTCTTGTTGTACTCTATACCAATTTCCCATCTTGGAATTGATCAAATATTTCTGATTCTGAAAAAGATCAGGTTTTTTGAGGGCTTAAACATACATGATAAGTCACACAAATTTAACCGCACAAATTTGCCTGTCAAATAGTTTAACATTTAATGAGTTTTGGAAAGGAGACAGCATGGTGGTTCAGGTGTTAGAACTCTGACCTCACAACAAGATGGTCCATGGTTCCATGTCAGCACCAGTCAGGGTTCTTCTGTGTGGAGTTTGCATGTTCTCCTCAAGTCTGTATGAGTTCTTTCCTGCTACTATGGCTTTGTCCCACCATCCAGAGACATGCACTTTCATAGGTTAATTGCAGTGGCGGCTGGTGAAATTATTTTTTGGTCAGTTTTCAGATGCACTGTAACCACATATCACCACTAGGATACAGCAAAACCACACGCACAGCTATTTTAAAATATTAATTTAAATTAACCTAAAAATACACAGTGTGTGTTTTCAGTCATTTATTTTTTATATTTGAATCTGTCTATTCCTCAAACATGCACATTTTTCCATGACTCTGTTGTTAAAGTCAGGTATGTCCCTGACAAGTGTCTTTTCCATTGATAATATGTCCAATGTATTTAAACCAGGGGTGAAGGTAGTGCGGGTAGATCACATGGCATTAAAAAAAAAATATATATATAAACCCAACGTAAAGGATGTGTTACCTCTCACACCAGAACTCATACCCCAATCTCCCTTGTCACAGCCAGGAGTATTAGCCACTGAGCTAGTCTGCCACATGTCCCAGTAGTATTACCTACGGACCTATTCACTAATTGCATTTCTGAGGAAGATCTTGATTCTTTTTGGGATGTGACGTTTACTCCTGTGGGCGGTGCTTGGGCTCTCCTATCTCTTGTATTGGAGGGGGGTCTACTGCGCATGCCCCATTTATAATGAGAGTCTACATGGTAAAGGGAGTGCATCAGGTACAGATTTTTGCACCCTAAACAGGAAACACATCACTTGACTGTTCACTAAACAACTGAAAACATTTTTAAACTCCACTTGAATGCAGATATTACACAGTACTCACTGGCTGTATCATGTACAGCTCGTTTATTGAAATATTAATGTTTTTCTAAAATGAATTTATGTGATTTCTATCATTGTTCTTCATGTGAGACAGGTGGGGTGGCACCCTAGTGCCCTCTACTGACAAACTGCCATTGGTTAATTGGTCAATCTAAATTTCCCATAGGTGTGAGATTGAATGGTTGTTCATTCCTACATGTCAGTCCTTTAATAAGCCTGTTCAGGGTGTTCTCTACTTTCACTCAATGTCAGCTGAGAGATCAAAATAACCATTGACAGTGTATCTTTGGAGACATATTAAGTGTAAGTATATGCAAATCAGCCCAAAAGGGCTGATTTGCATATTTGGTCATCACTTCTTCACTGGCTTCATTTTGTAAGGGTGGCCCTTGCACCTTGATTTACTCAATATACTAAGTAATTGTAACTTCCTTAAAATAATGAGAATTTGTCTTTGTAATAATTTCTTATAATAATGATAATTATCTTTTCATAAAGGATAGAGTATTAGATAACATTTTGCCATATGGTGGTTGTATTCTTATGTTACATATGAGGGTTAAACAGTGGGGTAAGGTATATATTGTTTGAAAATTCCTAGTTTCAGCTAAATCCAGTTAGTTTTGCCTTTCCCCAAGATAGCCATTGTGTTAAAGTGAGGCTAATCTGCTACTAAGTCAACAAAACTGCTATTTCCATCTGTTTGCTCTCAACACTTGTGTACGTTTTACATTTATTTGCCAGATTAATTGCAGTGTGGTATTTCCTCTTGGGAGTTGTTGTTTATCTTTCACTGGTGATACCTTATTTCCTCCTCACATGACACTCATTTCCAGTCTTGTCAGTTTCTTTGTTGCTGTACTCAGCTGTTTTCAGATGGTGGCATCAGTTTCAAAGATAAACCTGGATACATGAAAATCACCAGTGATAACTGTAAATACTTTGGATTGTTATTTAGGTGTACTAACCCTTTAAATTATTGATTCCAGATCCCTAACACATCCTGTTACATCCAGATCTGAACCCATTCTTCAGACACACTGAAAGCATTAAGGTCTGAGAGGTTTTTTTGTTTTTTTTTCAGAGGCTCAGTGAGGCGAACACCCCCTCCAATCTGCATCTGTGGGTTGCTGGTTCACATTGAGGCAGCTGTCTAATGAGAAGCATTCCTGCCCCAGAAAGAGGAAAAGATGGCCGGCCTGCAAGTCCTTTAATTTTCAAGATTTGTACCTTTGATTCTGGCCTCCCCCTAATCACTTCACTCCAAAGAGTCCAGACTGCCTGTGTGTCTTTGAGGGGGTGGGGGATTCACACATGTGGTTCTGGGTCCGCTTCAAGGGCAAGCCACATGTTACCGGGGTTGCTATCTGCTTGGCAAAGGTGGTGCTGGGGGTGAAATGTGATAGGTGATGTTTTTCCTGCCGCTGTCCCACAGAGAAGAATGCAGACGGTTCGTTTGGCCGTCTGACATCGCTCCCAAATTGAGAGAAATCTAATGTTGCCATGACTGATGTCAGTGACATCTGGCTCCTGTGTGTCGTATCGTATGATTTCAGATGCAGCGCAGAACAGCAGAACATCTGGTGACATTACAGTGACTCATAGAACAGCTCTGAAGCTTGAACCTAAAAAAACTGGAGCCGAATGAGATGAAGAAATTCATATGAAGGAATGTGTCCCGCTGGTGTTGCTGGTAACACACAGGAAGTGAACATCTTTGATCTGACCCATAGTAGCTTCTTATCCCCATCTGTCATCAAAATGAAAATGTATGTATTTGTATTTTCAAGTGCATAAAATGTATCCTCACTATTTACCACTTAGAAATGTAAGATTGAAATATGTGTAAAGTATTTAATGAGGTTCAAATTCTGACCAGTATTACTTAGTAACTTTGTGACATTTTGGGTTTTATTGCCTACATTATGATAAACCACAGACTGTATAAGCAGTGAGCATAGCCACTGTGACGTCACCAGTTAGTTTGTGGCCTTGCTATGAGTTTGTATTATTGCTATTGCCGTCTGAAGGTTTTCAAGCCAAAGCTGACCATATTTGGATGGGAGGGTGGAGGGCGCATGCTGGGTGAAACTATAGGCTGTAGCCCTGTTTAAGAAGTCGATGGAGCTACTCTGATGATTCACATAGGTTTGTGAATTACTGTTTTGAGGTCAGAAGTGTTGGCTGTCGTTGTGCTGTCATTATGGAGCCACAAGTGACCATATTTGAACCAAAGAGCAAGGGGTGAGGGGCTATTTAATATTAAACACTACCTCGCCTTGATGAAATATTTCTGTGTATAATCATCTGATGGTCTTGTTAGTGTTACTTATTAGCCACAAGTACAAATGCACAGTCTGTCAAGAAAAAAAAAAAAAAACATGTTTTATTATTCAATAAAGAGAAGCTGTGAAAGTCTGGCTTACCAGGTAAGTGAGTTGTAGCCAACACAGCGTATTATTATTATTAGGATATTAGACTTAATTGAGAATTAATTAATCATATTAAATCAAAGGGGTTTATATTTTACCTAAACCTTAAACATCTCTCTGGGTATTATTATTCTAAACTAGGACTTGTTGACTATATTTATTGTTTATTGTTTGGAATTATCCACCAACCAGGTACACCTTTGTCGTATCTACCTTAGAATTAAACGAACCCCGCAGCACCCTCCATTCTCATCACATAGAGTGGGGAGCGGGTGCTACATTAACATCAATTTACTGTGATCTGAATGATTACTGAACCAAAGAACAGACTTAGTATTTCTATAAAGAAGTTGCTGTTGTTTTAAATAGCCATTATTTTTGGTTCCGGCATCTAGTGGCCATCAGTGGTACTGCCATGGACAGAGTGGATGGAGGAGCTGTGACTGGTTGAACTGCTGTTTTGAAACCAGTAGTTTGCGATTTGGTCATCTCTGTGTTGGCTTTTTGTTCCCGAAGCCAGAAGTGACCATATTTGGACAAAAGCGGTGGAACCACTGGAATCTCTTGTATCAAAAGTGAGATAATGCTAAGCGCTAGGTTACTGATTTGGTAAAACAGTAAACTTCATCAAACATTGCAATTTTATGATATCATTCATCATTTTATAGTCGTGTTTGTGGAACCTTTTTATTATAAGTACTGGGGAGCTGTCAGGAAAATGTTCTATTCCACCTTGAGATCTGATTAACTGAGGAGAAATGTCAAGGTTGTTCACCAGATCATTTATTAATGATCAAAATAAAATGAGACCAGAATGACTCCTAGAAAAAACTTTGTATTTTTAGAGAGAAGTTGAGTGTAGCCTATTTTGGAGCCAACCCCAGTGGCCGTCAGCAGTATTACATTTACACATGCTAACATACTTAACATAATGTAATATACTTCCGCCTCATTTCGGAACTGATGTCCTTTCTTTTTTAGATTCCTCTGCTTTGGCTCCAATTTTACGTCGTGGTTGTTGCCCCTTGTGATGAACCTGCGATAAACTACAGCACACCCAGCAGCTAAAAGGTCAGATACGTCCCTCAGGGAGTGCTGGAAATGAAAATCTGATCTAAACAGAGAATATATACTGCTGCTCCCCAGTGGCAGATAAAATAATTAATAGTTCTTAAGGTTGGAACTAGAGAATAACTTCGGTTTGTTATTTTAAATCATGAGAGGTTGTGTAAGTTCCTCTTCACAGCAAAGTAGTAAGTGTAGTAAAAGTCACAGTAAGCCTTAGGTTTTATTTTATTTTCCGTCTTCAGTATTTGTAAAATGAATCATTCATCAGGCTGAAATGAGATCCTCCAGTGAGGTCATGACATTAGTTTGATAACAGTCTCTTAAACTCAGACGGTTTGGAAGGAACATCAGCCTCCACAACCTCCAAATGACAGTCTATCGCACCATGTGGCTTTGTCAACAACATTCAGCAGAAGCTTCTCTGTCCAAACACCACGCAGCAGTAACTGTAACAGTCTTTGGGCTCATATCGGGCGCTCGCCGCATGGCGGGGCGGCTGGCGGAGCGAGACTCCTACGGGTCAGGAACTTCAGAGCCATGGAACAGATGCACACGATTAACTCAGGCTACTTCAGATTAGTCGCCTTTTGAAGTTCAAGTTCCTTTTTTGTGACATTTTCTTTTGGAGACCAGTGATGCTTTGTAACCTGAGATGAGGAGGAGGGGTGGGTGCACTGGGAGGGAGGGGGTGGGGTTGGGGTCTTTTTGGGTGGTCTGCTCTGAAATGAGGAATGCTAAGAGTTTGCCTTTCAGCTCATACAGATTGCTCTGTGGCCTAGTATCTGATTTGGCCCTCTAACCCCAATCCTTACCAGATTTGAGTGTTCCTGTTGGATTCTCAAACTCGACAAAAATGCATCAGCGTATTGAACCAATTAATACTGCATGATTTCATATCAAGAATGGGTATCAAAGGTTATCCATGCTTCAGCAGATTTTAGTGTTTCATGAGAAACAAGTGAAGCACAGCTGCACAAGAAAATTAAACACATTTTTTAGATAAAGAAAGTAAAAATTACACACATTCTTTACTCTTGTAGAAGTACATACGTGCATGAAAAACTGTTTGTTCAGCGTCTTTAGTGTAGAAAAAATGAAAGAGTGCAGGTTCTGACATGTACTCAAAGTCTAAATGTAAAAATAGCCCTCTGAAGGTACTTCTATCAGCTGTTTGTGTGCAAAGAAAACTACAATCCTCATGGCATTTTGATGTAACATGAAGTCTATGAAATATTTGTAACTTTAAAAAAAGAGTAAAAAATAAGTTTTCAGTGTCAACAACAGAACTCCATATGTTACAGCCTCTTTTCTGTGTAATCCAGTCTCTTGTTCCTGTCTGTTTTACCTGCTACATCGTTTCTGTTCTGTTCAATTACAACTCAAATTGCACACATTTTGTTCATTTTGATATAATTGTTTAAGACTCGTGTTAACTTTCAAAACATTCATTCATTCGTTCATTCATCTTCTGAACCGTTTTATCCTCAAGAGGGTCGCCGGGTGCTGGAGCCTCTCCCAGCTACGTTTTTCGGTGAAGGCGGGGTTCACCCTGGACGTGTTGCCAGTTCATCGCAGGGCTGACATATAGAGACAAACAACCAATCACTCACATTCACACCTATGGGCAATTTAGATCAACCAATTAACGAGGTCAAGGTCAAATTTATTTATATAGCACATTTAAAACAATGCAAAGTGCTGTACAAAGTTATAGATAAAATACAAGATATGCTAAAACCTATTAGTGCATGTCTTTGGATGGTGGGAGGAAGCCAGAGAACCCAAAGAGAACCCACGCAAACATGGGTAGAACATGCAAATTCCACACAGAAAGATCCCTGCTTACAAAACAATTTGAAACAAACATTAAATCACAAAATCAGACACTAGAGGTTCAGTGTGTTGCATCTTCTATGTATGAAACATGGATTTTTTTTATTGTCATTTATGTTGAAATTAGTCTCCATGAGTGGACAAAATGCAATGGTGCAAAATAAAATTCAATTATTTTTTATTTAACTAAAGTGATGAGAATATTTTGAGCATGTAATGAAGGTATTTAGGAAATAAAGGAAAAAATTAGTAAAATAATCAAGCACAGCACAGATTTCTGTAAATTCTACTTAAATTGAGCTGAAACCCAAGGAGGAAATCCAAATAAACAAACTAAATATTTATCATTGATTAACTTGATGTTGTTTCCCGACATTATAGAAAACTAAAGCCATCTTACACGCTTCTGTGTTGAGTTGCATCCTGGTTGGATCTGACAGCTCAGTACAGCTGTCAGTCATATTTTAATGCCTCTACCTTTACAAAAACAGTCATGATTAGATAAAATCCATGTCACAGGGTAGATTTTCTACAGTCTGAAAAAAGAAAGCAAGAAGTAGAAGCAGAAGCCTCATCCTTTCAGACAACCAGGGAAATATGGAATCTTGCCCGGTGATGATAAAAAACACACAAAATTAAGCAGCATTACATGGTTATGTGCATTATTAGATTTCACCTCTGCTTGTTTTTGTAACCGTTATCTAACCACAGTTATTTCAAAATGCTCATGCTGTAGGAAAACAAACTATTCTTAGCCTCAGGTTCAACTTTTTAAAACACTTCAGTCAAACCGAAACTCCTCGAACCCAGTACTGTCATAAAATGTTTACATCTTTCAAATGTGAACATACATAAATGTTAATGTAAAGAGGTTTATTACAACCTCAAAATAAAAAGCCCACATGACCCTGAATGCACTCCAAAAGATATGGATCCATTTACGCCTTTCTGTAGATGTAAAGGCTTCAGGTAATTGACATCCACATGCACATGAGTTTGTGCTAATTTTATGAAAGCTTGAAGTAATTGTAAGGAAGCTCTTTAAATTTAATATAGTTAGATCAGTCATACTGGTTAGGACAGAGTAAATGTATTCCTCAAAATACAGCCCTGCAAATAAATATGCAGAAAAATGTCTGGTGTACTGATTTATAGGTCTAATAAAAGTCTCACTTAAGGAACCAATATTGCATTGTATGCATGTAAAAAAGAAGAAAAAAAAAGAAGGGAATAAAGATTCCTGGCTTTGAGAAACAGTTGCTGTTTCTAAAAGTTGGGGACTCATTTGTCCTTTACATAAATGTGATATGTATTCATAAAATGGGAACCAAATGTTCATAAATGATGAATTACTTGGCTTAATCGGGTCACATATGTGTCGCAGAATTGGATCAATATGTTCCTTCGTCTAACTGCGTGCTGCAAACTGCACGCAACCAAAACAGAAAAACAGAATCAGCAGTAAACACTTATCTGCATACTTCTGCATAAGCAACAGAGACATGGATGAACTGGTTTCTATTAAACCTGATGAAATAATCATTCAAAGCAGCAAAAAGGAATTCTCTTCTATAAATAGAGGAAAATAAAACAAAAACGAAGGACACGTGTGTTTGCTTTGCAGTGACAATTATGCTATTAACACAACTGAGCGGACAATCATCTGAATCAGTTATTTTTGATCAAATAGGTTTTATTAGTCGTAGACGTAAAGCCAAACCAGCAGGGAGAGTTGAATACATGATCCAAACACATCGAATGATTTGGAGTGTAGCTGTTTACTGAAATCTGCAGCTGCACTGCTCTGATTTCCTTCAGATCAGGGCACGTTGACAGATCATGAGGCAAGTGTTTGAGATAGTTTAGATATTGTCAGACATTTTCTCGGTCACTCCTCCCATCTGTCTCTAACCTGCTACAGAGCGACCAGACAAAATGTCCCTGCCAAGAGATGGAGTCAGTGAAATGTTTGAAAATCCATTGCCTCGCAACTCATCAGTAAAGGCATGTTTGAAACAGTGTGGGTTGGGAGGGAGGGGGCAGAGAACCAGGCGGTTTCGGGCCCTGTGACAAATTCCCTGCAGGTTTCTAATGGCTCAAAGAGTCAAACAACACCCTAAACCGGCCATTAATAAACTCACATGTGAGACTCGGACACAGAGGATGTTTCACAGGAGAAACTGAGTATTTCCCATGATAAGTATTCAACAGTTTCATGGCTAGTCCTGCATTTATATGAAAAAAAAACTCATTCTTTTTTATCAGTTCCTGAATATCAGACTTTATATGAGGTAACTGCTCTAATAGGACCATTCCTCCTGGTTCTGTTGTTGGTACCAGAGAAATCTTCAAATAATGGCTTATGGACAAGAAACCCTGAGATGCACTCAGTACTGTGTATTGTGCAATCTGGGAAGTCATTTTGTGTCTTCTTTATTATATATTGTTTTTCAATCCCTTGTGTAATTTAACAGGTAAAACCTAGTGTGACTGATATCGACGTCATTTCTATTTTTCTTTCCTTTCTTTTGTATGAATGCAACTCCAATATGTCCATTTGATGTTACTGAAATGTAATGGCTATGAGCGTCCATCAGGTTACTGTTTTTCTCTGGATGTACCCTTTAGTAAATCACCAATTAAAAAAAAAAACTCATTCATTATCCAAATTCATAATGCTTTATACCATCTTTAAGAAACATGATCATCAAACACTGCAATATTCTCATAGATTCCTTCATGTTGTTATTTGATACATTACTTCCTGCAAACAATAAAGGTGGCCACCCCACAGTTTGTATAGATCAGATGGAAAACAATTATATAAAACAAATGGAGATCCTTCATCCCCATTGCATCAGACTCTAGACTAAACTAAGGGTGGACTGAATATCCTGTAAATAATTCACTGATTACTGTGTTGATTTTTCTTTTCTTCAGCAAAACATTTGAACAAAAGAAATGACCACTGACAGATTATCATTTCCACAGTGTGATCTCACAGTCTTAAATCACAACAAATACGTATTTGTCGTACTTAAACTTAAAAACCAAATAACATTTTCAAAACTTTTATACTCAGCTTGCATTTGTTTTAAGTGGCCCTTTACACAGTATAATAACAGTATATTACAGAGGTTAATATATGTATATTGTATATATTGTTTACATATGTGTATTAATCTGTACATGTCTAGTTTAATATATGGGTTTGAGTTTGCCAGGCTGGTGAGTTTCAGTCTTGATCTATTGTTTGATTTTATTGTATATTAACTTGCAGAGTTTAAATAACTTATTGGTGTAGCACCCGCTCCCCACTCTATGTGATGAGAATGGAGGGTGCTGTGGGGTTCGTTTGATTCTAAGGTAGATACTACGAAGGTGTACCTGGTTAGTGGATAATTCCAAAGAATGAACAATAAATATAGTCAAGAAGTCCTAATTTAGAATAATAAGACCCAGAGAGATGTTTAAGGTATAGGTAAAATATAAACCCCTTTGATTAAATATGATTAATTAATTATCAACATAAATATTTCCATTCTAAATAAATAAAAAAAAACAACCAAATAACCTATAACACACAATATGACAACATGAGAGGGACAACACTCTCAAAATAAAATGAATACCTTCAACTCAGATAGGAAAAAGCTTTCTCTGTAGTTCAAATATGAAATAATCATTTGATTCAATACAAAATAACTCAATTTATCTCAAATGGAACACACAAACTTTCAATAGCTTGCACCCTGTGGAATCTCCAACACAAGTGACTTAGCTTAATCAACGAATAAAACGTAAAATGGTGGTGGCTATGGCGGTAGGCCCCCCCCCACACACACACACACACAGTCAAGTTTATAAACACAACTCAATCTTACTCACGACCAAAACAAAAAAACACCATGCTGCAGTTGAAGAAGTAATGACGAAGAAGCCCTGTACGTAAAAGACCATCTTCTGAACTCTCATGTGAAGTGAGTCTTATTTACACAGATAGTTTAGAGTTACGTTAGTGAGAAAACATTATTGATTCATTATATAACCCTGATGGAACAAAATATGCCACCACAATCTAGATAATTAATGGAAACACAAAAACATGAATGTGTATGTTTCCTTCATCTAGAGGTTGTCAAACTAATGTAATAATTTCAGTCTAAAATGATGCAAAAATACTGTTTTGTCTTCGTCAGATACAACAACAAAAAAGCTTTGTCCTCCACCAATCAGAGAAAACTATACAAAAACCTAGTTTGGTTATAACTTGCCTGTTCATAAGAGGTCAGGAAATTGTGAATCAGGTCATGGATTTTAACTCATCACCTGGCGCTAAATCCATGCTGGAAAGTTGTCAAAGCAGAAAAACAACAACACTAGTCAATTATGAAGGTCAGTCTGAAGGGTGAGGGGGGATATAGGAGGATCTAATTCCAGAAATGGAATATAATATTCATAATTATGTTTTCATTAGAGTATAATCACAGAAAATGAGAATCAGTGTGTTTCCATTAGCTGAGAGTGAACTGCTTGTATCTACACAGTGAATGAGTTGCATTGCCATGTTTCGACATTAGCGCTAAATGTACTACCTCTTGTCTTTTTTATATTAACCTCCTAGGACCCACTGTCCACGTATGAGGACAAGAAATTCACAGCTTTATACAAAAAAAAGGAAACAACTGTCCACCACAAATGACATTCCATAAAAATTTTAAAGAATGCATCTGAAAAAACTGTTGCATCATGATGTTTCCAATATAAACAATTATTTAATTAAAAAAAGCCAAAACTCAAAAACCTGTGGGGCTCCCGGGTCTGAGGAGGTTAAGGTGCATTAATGTCATTTGCTATGTTTGCATGTGGACCATAGTTAATATGCCCTTAACTAAAAATCTCAGAAAGGACAAAAAAAAAAGACAGAAATTTAAGGGTCTTTCATATGTTTTGCAGGAATTGTTGTCAAAAGTGAGAGTTATTCATTTGAGTACCACCTGCAGCTGCCCTACTAAAGTTCAATAAATATTAGACGTTCAACATTTAATGCAGTAAAATAACCAGTGTTTTCTAGTAAAAACTCAGTGTCACAAACCAAAATGAGTTGCGGAGCCTTTATTTTGGGGGTGGGGGGTGCCAATAGACAGAATAAAGTGCATAACAGTGTTAGATTTGTAAAGTTATTCTGATAAAACACACAGGGGAACAACATTATTTTGTGTGACTCTGTCTTCTTGTGAACATGGTCTTGATAATATAAAGTTGGCTTCACCATAGAATTTAAATGCAGAGAAAAAGTGGGTTTTCTATTAGGGGGTGGTCAGCAATAAAAGATTAAAAATAACCGAACTGGACATAAATTTCCAAACTAATCATTTTCAGTATTATGTGAACTTTAAAGACCATGTTTTGACAGTAGTGGATTAAATCAGTTGTGTCTGGTTTGTATCCTTGGTTTTATCATCACCAGAAGCAGTTATCTTGGTCGCCACAATTGACTTTCTAACATTTCATCCCTGAAAACTGCATTAATTCAGCATTGTTTGGAAGCAGGAAGAGTCAGTAAAAAATTTACATACTGGGGAAATTAATAATGTATTTTTGTACATTCAGACCCAAATTTTTCCTGAAAAAGTTCAGTAACCACTGTTCTAGTATAAGAGGATGTTTTGGTTTTATAGAAGATTATTATGGATCTGCAAAACATCAATCAATGACCATTTTAGAGGCATTACGTACAACTTTTATCTTTCTCTATGTCTGGCTTAAAGTGGCCTAATAAATATTTACGTATTCATGTAAATCAAAACCACCTTGGAACTTTAGAAGCTCAGACAAGCTATAAAATGTATTCGTTAAATACAGTGGAGCCTGTATTTTATGTCCTCTACACACACATACACACACACTCGGCCTGTGCTTCACATTCATTGTTGAGTCCACCCCCCAGTAAGACATTAAAGAATGGGGGATTATCTTTTCAATTTGCCCCAGCTCTTGGTGTTATGCAAACAAGATGGAGGGAAGGAGGGTAAAAAAAATCCTGTTAGTCAAACACTGTGGAATCCATTTCTTGAGCCCAGAAGAGTGAGATCTGTCAGGCTTGAAGTCCTAATGTGCTGCAGCTGATCCCCCC
>JAPQRQ010000010.1:25892919-25914033 GCA_037367365.1 Apogon talboti | reverse complement strand
TATATATTAGTTTAGATTTTTTAAAGAACAAAAAAATAAATTACATACTTACAAAATAAGACAATATCATGAACTTACAATGACAGGACCAAAGAAAACAGACAGACACACGGGAAAAAAAAGAAAGAAAAAAAAAAGAGAAACATAGACAGCCATATGGTGACATCACACCTCCTAGATCCTACAAACCCTACTCGAGTACAAAAAGATTAACCAGTCTAATGTACTGGTAGATTTTCCATATAGTTTATAAATGGTTGCCATAGCTTATAAAACATCTTACTTCTTTTTTGCATCCAGTGAGTTATTTTCTCAAGGGGCACACAAGTGTTAACTTCACATAACCACATCTTAATTGGAAAGGGGGCGTCTAATATTTTTCATCACATATTATAGCTTGGTATCAGATCAAAAGCTAATATTTTGGCATTAGCAACAAATCTGTGTTGCATATAATACATATTGCTTTTTATGCCAAAGTGTGCATACGTACAGATCATTTTGTTCATCTAAATAGAGATTTTTCACAATATAAAAACTTAACACAAAATCAGTAGTGGAATGTAATCAGATACTTTCACTGGTACTTTTCACTGCAGTGCATTTGTCAGACAACATTTCATCCCCTTTCTGTGCCCTGTCAGTCAAAAACAAGTATTTGTCAGTGTTCACTCGCTGTAATATTTGGCTTTGACTGAGCAGAATGATGTCTTTTGGCAGGATTTGTGTCCTATTTTTTGCAGAAGTGTGTGGAGAAAATCAATCCACAAATTTTAGAAATTAACTATATTTGAATATTTAAAGACATCAACCTTTTTGAGGGAAAAATTACAAATCTCAATAGTTATTCAGTGCTACAGTGTGACCAACTATTTGCACATGTGTTGAGATTCAGTGTCATATACTGAAGTTGGATTTTTTGATGCTGTATGTTAGATCTGATAGAACATAAATGCATCCTTGTGTATTTAACTACTAAGAGCAAATAAAGTATTTCAGAAGAGCCCAACCGTAACAATTTCATGCATGAATTATGAGAACCTTAGTCTAGATTTTTTTCATGAGTGCTTTAATTCCTCTTTAGGCAAGAAAAAAACTATGCAATTCAATTTTTTTAATGAACCTATTTTTCATGGAGTTACAAAAATGTCAACCCAGCTGGACACCATTGGTCCAGTCACCAATTGGTTTACAGGTTTACTCATCACTACAAGATATACGATACAATGGGTCATATGTTGCATATATTTGTGCATTATACCATATTTACTGGGGTTTTTTTAAACAAAGATACATGTATTTAAGACACAATATTAGAAAGTGATATACTGTGTGAAAATTATGAAATAATTTTTTTTTAATGCAGCAAATCTGATGTTTTCCTCACATTTTATTACACTCTAATACTAGTGATTACTCACTTCATGGAGATAATATAAAAAGAAAAACCTTTTTGTTTACGAAAACTGTTAATTACAGTGTAATAACAATTGTTGGGTAATCTGCAACTAAAACGACACACCAAAACCCATTAATAGAATAGAATGGAATGGAATAGAATAGAATAGAATAGAATAGCTGTCCACTGTAGTGACCACTATGCATGAAAGGGTTAAATATGTAGTGTAGTAAAATATAAGAACACCATGTATAGTAGTAAAACAGTGACATGAATCATTTTACTGAATTTTTACTACTTTGACTTTTCATGCTTTTGATACTTTTAATTATAATGATCTCAACACCTCAATACTCCCAGTGCTTGAAAGGACAGTTTGTGAGTTGATGTGATAATGCTTTGCTTCTTCTCTTGGTCAAAAGAAAAAAAGGTTGAGTCTTACCTCGTAATCATGTGTTGGGCAAACACAAGGGGCTCCACAGTGACCTAAGAGCTCAGCATTTGAAGACGTTTTCTGGGTCACTGACGCAGAACTCAACACCCTCTCGCACACACACACACCTGAGCAGAGATTGAGTATCACTCTAAACATGAAAGATGTCCACAAACATGCACAAACACACACATGCACGCAAGAAAAATGACATACAAAGTATATGTTGTGGAGTTAAATTACACACAAGCGTACACCAAACGCAAACGAGCATGCACGCACATAGACAGTGAGTTATGGGAGAGCGAGACACTGCTGAGTGGTTGCATTGTTGATGACAAGGGCCCGTGAAGGAAAGGACAGGCTTCCTGTCTGTGATCTTGTTGTCGTGGAGACAGCAGGGCCCGGTCAAATAGATTAGCTCCCATCGTTTGATCTTTAAGAAGGAAACCAAAGAGGATCCTTAAACTGGCACCACTTTTCCACATGAAATAAACCACTGGAATAGTTTTGGAGTTCTTCTGTCAACGACTTTCATCTGACTCAATGTGCTCTGGAAAAATGCATTTAAAAACCTTTAAACCAGCATTTTATAGGTTTTGAAACTCAAGGATTTGTTTGAGGCAGGAAACATTTTATTGAACAAAGTAAATATTGAGGGATGCAGAATCCAGAAGGGCCTCTTTTTTGTGACTTCCAAGTTACCTGGAAAGTTAAAGCACTAAGAGCACTTCAGAGACACTTGTATGTTGTTCACATTGGACAAAACACCAACAAACATCTGACAAAACACCACAAACATCAGTGTGAAAGGATAAAATCAGCATTCATTCCAGAGCCAAATGACTCTGAAGTAGTCATGGGTATTGGCTTCAGAGATGGAAACTGGAACCAATAACTGCTATTTTTCACCTCTTTTCCAGTAAGATGCCATAACATGCATCATCATCCACAAATTCTAACCATTTCCACTGAAGCAGTACTCGAAGAGCTTACTGTTGGTATAAAGAGGGGCTGAAGTAAAATATGTAATATTGTAACCACCATTACACTGAATGACCACCACTATACTTGGCACCATTCTTCTGGACATTTGTGACACTGAGTATAACAAAACAGAAAGACAGACTACTTTTCCTCAAGCCACTCTTTCTGCAGGCAGTATGAAAGCAATAATTTACCCATTTTTAGTGGGTTAACTTTCTTTTTGTTTGTGAACCTGGATACATGCAAACTTAAAAACTGTGTTAGAAAGTCGAGTCAAGTCAATTTATTTACATAGCACATTTAAAAACAGCAGAAGTTGACCCAAAGTGCTTTACAGACAGAGGTAATAACATTTAAAACTCAGGGTAGAACATGGACTACAGCATGAGAAAAGCAAAGAATATAACACAATTAAAGAAAATTATAACTCAGGGATAGGAATTATCGATAAGCACATATGTAAAAATAAATGAATAAATAAAACAGAGATCAAAACAACAAGAGCAATTTTAATAAACAGAAATTTAAAAATATGATTCAGATTAAAACAGACTAAAAAACAAGACAACTGTCAGACTGAACTAAAAGCAAGGGTAAAAAGATGAGTTTTCAAGTTAGATTTAAAACTGGCAATGTTTGGGCAGGATTTTATGTGAGGTGGGAGACTATTCCAAAGCTTTGGCGCATAGACAGAAAAGGCCTGATCACCTTTGTTTTTGAGGCGTGTGGGAGGCGATTGTGAAGAGTTGCTGAGAGAATGACCTGAGTGACCTTCGGGGACAGAAGGAGTTAAAAGTTCTGTTAAATATGATGGAGCAAAACCGTAGAGAGCTTTAAAAACAAAAAGTAAGATTTTAAAATCAATTCTATATTTAACTGGAAGCCAGTGGAGATGAACCAGGACCAGGTGAGACAGGCTCTGTCTTTTTGGTGTTAGTTAAAAGCCTGCCTGCTGCATTTTGGACCAATTGTAATCTGTTAATGTTTGACTGGATTAAAATTGTGTACAGTGAGGTGCAGTAGTCCAGGTGAGATGAAATAAAAGCATGAGTAAGAGTTTTGAGATCGTTAGCAGATAAAAGTGGTTTCAGTTTGACTATGGCTCAGAGCTGATTAAAGCTGCCCTTCACCACACTGATGACTGTTAAAATTAAATGAACTGTCTATTAAAATGCCAAGATTCCTCACTGTACTGTGTACATTTGCCGACAGAGGGCCAAGTGTGTTCGTCAGGCTGGCTACAGAACTGGGGGATCCAAGTATGACTATTTCAGTTTTATTTTCATTTAATTGGAGAAAGTTTTTAGCCATCCAGGTTTTAATATCATCCAGGCAGTTGTATAAATTGTTCAGTGGCAGGGTGTTGTCTGGTGTCACAGGGAGGTATAATTGTGTGTCATCTGCATAGGAGTGATAATGAATGTTATGTTTATGTAAAATTGAGCCAAGCAGTAGCATGTACAGTGAGAAGAGGGCCTAGAACTGAACCTTGGGGGACACCACATGTAATGGAGGCAGAGGATGATGTGCAGTCCCCCCATTCAACAGAGAAGGATCAGTCCTTCAGGTATGAAGTGAACCATTTCAAAACTGGGCCCTGAAGACCAACACAGTTTTTCAGTTGAGTTAAAAGGTATTGGCATGCATGGCTAGTTGTTAAGCTTCAGTATTTAAGGTTCACATATCACACACTCATGCTTATATTAAGTAAGTACTTGAGTCTTATGTGCTTGTTGTTTTATGACATTAGCTAAGGCAATTTCTAAGCTAATGGTAGCTTGTGTTGTACAATGTTGCTGCTGTAGAGGAGCAGAAGAGAGGCATTGAGGAAACAAACAGGGAATATCTGAACCAGGGTCTTTACCTTTACTTTCCAGTGTTTGTTTAGCCAAATATTTATCTTACTTCCAGGATAATGTGTATATTTTTGCCTCCTCTGCTTGTGCACTGATATTTATGGAGAAGACTCAGGCCTCTGTGTGTGCTTGTGTATGTGTCCGGGGATTCACACAAACTCCGGAAAGAGCTGACTGCTGCAGTTTAGCATACTTATGTATTTTTGGCCAAGGAACAGACTAGCAAAACCAGCAAGTTGATAGGACCAATATATTGGGAGAAATTAGTCATTTTGGAATACAACAGCCTTACAATCACGTTGCTATGGCCAGAACGCTTTGGCGGTGACTGCTGGACAAATGCGGTACCTCATGCATGAATACACAACAGCATAAAAACTACCACATCTAGAACCCATGGATCCCCATAGGTCAACATGCTAGTATTAACATATTATCATAACATAGTAATTCCTAATAACTTTATACTAAACTGAATAGTCGAATAACATTGTGTGCGTGTGTGTGGATATGAGGTGGTGGGGCTCCTCCTCCACTGGTCTGCATGGGGGGACTGATTTTTACAGGCAGTCATGATAGACAAAGCCATCGTCGTCACAAAAAAAAAAACCTCAGACTTTGGCAGCTTCTACCTGGTCCACTTCCTTCCCTCTTGGTCCCAGGGTGTTTTAAGCACCTCAACTGAGCAGACCTCCATGCATGGGTGTCTAACCTATCCAACCACCTTAGCTCACATAAACTGGTCTTGGAGACTGGACTCATCCCAGTTCCAGAGATGAGATGGAATGCCCTCAAGGCTAAGAATGCAGAGCAAGTTCTCTTAATCCTGGACCCACTGCATGACCATTGGTTTGTTGAGTCCTGCAGCCCTTGTAGCTGACAAGACTTCAGGTTTCTGCATCCGGAGCCCCGGGTTGGATACCCTGCACAACCAGCCCCTGTGAGTCTGGTTCTGTGATGCATATGGAAGGCCAGCTGCGTGTAAGGCATGTAAGATATGCTCTATCACATTTATATATATTATTAAATTAATGCATTTTGATGAATGGAACCATCAAAATATTTCCTGAAACACAAGTCAGAGGGTGGCTCATTTTAGCTGGAATGCATGGCTCAATTTATCTGAATACATTAAGGTTAAATGAGCCACCATCAAAAATGTTTTTTTCATATAAAAAGAAATTAGATAAGATGTTACATTATATTTTATACAGGCAATCACAACACATATGATGCACTATTTTTATTACCCCACGGCCGTAGGTGCATCTGCATATACTGTAGATGCATCTTGGTATGGAGCACAAGCCTGTTGAAATCGGGTGACCTTGACCTACTTTTTCAAGGTCAAATGGCGACACGTCTTTTCAACCACAAAATTGCATTACCTGAAGAATGCACTGACATATCTGCACCAATTTTATAATGTGGATGCATCTTGGCATGGAGCATAAACCTATTGAAAATAGCTCCATTCTGGCCAAGGAGTGTTAGTTCTCAACACATTATGTTTTATAGATGTACAGTGGTCCCTCATTTATCGCGGGGGTTACGTTCTAAACATAAAACCGCAATAGGCGAAATCCGAGAAGTAGTCACTATTTTTTACAATGATTATATATGTTTTAAGGCTGTTAAACCCCTCACCACACACTTTATACACACTACAGCCACGTAACTTCTACCTTCCTTCAGCATGTCCACAAGTCCAACTTTTTGTGCAATGGTTAGCATCTTCCTCTGCCTTTTGGGTGCGACCGCAGGTGCCTTTGTCGGTGCAGAACATTTTGTCGACATTGTGGGTTTTGTCGGGGAGAAAACTTGCAAACATACAGCACTTCAGAGTCACACTGCTAGCGATCGAACATTTATGTAAATTTGGCAAGAACGCATTCTGTACTGTACAGGAGACACGGCATGGAGGAGACTGATTGACAATGGTCTACAGTCCCTTAGCCAATCAGGACGCAGAACACAATGCACGTTCATACACTGGAAAAAAAGCATGCAAAATTGCACTAAAAAAATCTGTGAAACAGTGAGGCCGCAAAAGGTGAACCGCGTTATAGTAAGGGACAACTGTACACCTATTTTCTATTGATTTATCTACAGTACCTTATCGACCATTTTCCAATCAGATTTGTCTGCCAGCCCACTTTCCTCACAGTTGGCTCGATGTGAAGCATTGCTACATCCACCACAGCAAAAACAGATCAATCAAATCAATTATTTTTGGTCAAGTACAGATGTGGCAACAATTTGAAATCATTTGCATTCATTGGCTCTTATAATTGTTTTAGGAGGCTCAAACCTTAAATGGTTCATTTTACCTGATGGCTCAGTTTACCTGCTATCACCCTATACGTCCATCAGTGACCCAGACATGACCTTTACCGTCTCATTTTGGGCTCCATGTGACATATCTTGAAAGCTAGCGATTGTTGTCTAAATGTCCACAACACACTCCATTCTGTTTATTGTAATCGATGATTAAAGTAATTCTGATCCAGCCCCTCATTTAAAACCTCTTGAAATTCCCTATCACCTCAAAGCTCAAAGTCTGTCACTCACTAAAACCACGTTTCATGCTGTATTTGTCTTCATCCTATGTAAACAAAATCAGCTCCTAGTTGTTTTTGTTTATGCTCCACCGGGTTTGACTGACCTCCAATCAAAACAGATATATCATTTCATTGTAGTTAGCATCCAGCATCCATTACGCAGCCCGTTCTATTGGCCTGCTTTGGTTTACTGCATAAACAGTTATCTGACATGTAAGATAAACACTCCATGTCATGTCTGCCTCACAGAGAGACTTAGAAAGGAAGGAGGAGAGAAGGAAGAGAATAGAGACGAACGGAAAGCATTATGGAAAGACTGACTCTGTCTGTCATAATCCTGTCATAATTTTTGAAGAGGTCGGATTAATCTTTCTGTCTGCACATGTCTTTTTTAAATTTCTTTTTCTTAGAAACATTAATGTCCCCGCTGACCGACAACCAGAGGGAAATTCTCAATGTACGCCTTTATGTTTTTGTGGTTGTAGCCAAAGATGGAGCTCTGTAGGCATCCCTCCAAAATCTACAGTGTCACATGAGGGTCATAAATCAAAAGTATTATGAGGTTTGTGTAATGGTACAGTACCAGCAGAGAGTCATGGAGGAGACGGATTCGATCCAGCTAGTGTTTTGTCATGCTGCTGATGCGGGTGGTGTGGTTGTTGGTGGCCCGGTGGTCAGACAGACTGTCCTTCAAACAGACGACGACCAGAGCACCAACGTGCTGTGTCAGCAGATTTTTTTTTTTGCCCACTGAAGTGTTCTTAGAGGACAAATCCGCCTGGAAAAAAACATATCTTAACAGCCGCTGATGTGATGAATGGTGGATTTTACAATTTTACTTTGTTGTTTGGTGGTTTTCTTAATCTGGTAACTGACCAAAAGTTCACCCAAGATCAAGTCATGTCCAGATATTTCCAGAACAGCAAACAATAGAGGTTATCATTGGAATGTTTTTTAGTTATCTCATGCTTTATATGTGCATGTCAAGGTCATGGTTTATTTTTTAAAGTGTAAGAAGCAGAACAAAAACAGCCGTGAGTCTCCTTAGACTAAAATAACTCACTTTTACTGCTGCCATCACTCTCTCCACCTGCACAGAAAACCACATCTGTGATGAGGAACATCAGGCAAATTCAGGCATGTTTCTGGGGTGTCCTCGCTAGTTATTCTGGGAAATGTAGGAGGAAACCACTAAGTGAGTGACTCTGATGAGGCTGGCACATGTACCATGTGTTAAGTTTTTAAACTCAAGCTTGACATAACTACTGGGGAAGGAAGGTTTCACATCCTTCGCTGAAGTAAGAGTACTTGTGCTGTGGATATACATGTAAAAGTACTTCAGTCAAAACCTCACTGCAGTAAAAGTATTATCAGTCAAATGTGATGTATAAAATGTCAAAGTAGTCATTGTGGAGTTAAATGGTCTCTGCGATGTTTTGCATTTCACTGCTGCTTTCGTTTACATCTCACTGCTGTTAATGTTTAAAGTTGAGGTCATTTGAACTTCTTTTTATACTGTTGAGTAATTTAATCTAAAATAATGCATCATATTCTATGAGATTATCATATGTTGGAAGTCAGCTTTCCATGAGCTCAGACAAAACAGGCTTGTTTTCAGCTTTGGATCAATGCATATTTTAGTGAATCCAAGAGGGTTTTGCAGAGTTTATTTAGCTCAAGGAGGAGAATCTCAAACTCAGCCCAGAAAGGAACACTTCATCCACGACTTCATGACAAACATTCAAATTCAACACATTTGGAGATACTGGGTCACACTATGCATTGAATAATAATTTGGGTTCAGTGTGGTTTTTCCACAAAACAGTTCAGAGATCCTAGTTTTTAATTAGCATCTTCTTCTTCAATGTTGGAGAGAAGTTTATGATCTGTAAATATGCAAATGTTGTTCATTTCTAAATCTTCTGTGATGGCACCAGGTTTCAGAGGAAAGATGTCTTAATTGGCAGCATATCATTAGCCTCATAGCATAATTGCCTAAGCCATAATATTGGCCAAATTGTGATACCTGCATGACTTTACTCTCCTAACACTGCTGATTAATTTTTCATCATTGGCTATAATCTGAAAAAAACATGACTTAGGCAATTATGCTATGAGGCTAACTCAGCTCACTGTAAAACTCCAATCTATCCCTTCACTTCCATTGTACCTTCACGTTTACACAGGTTAGCCATGTGGACATTGACGCAGCCCCAGACCATCACAGATACTGCTGTAATACTTTTCATGTTACAGTCTGGATGGTGTTTTTCATCTCTGGCACACACAAACCGATGTCTTTCTTTTTTTTTTTTTTTTGTTACCATGTGAAATGTGGAATCAGCTGACCACAGCACGTTTCCACTGTGTTTCAGTCCATCTGAAATGGGCTCAAATCCAGAGATTGTACAGATGATTCTGCACAGAAGTGATTCAGTGTCCTTCTGAGGGTTCCAAGATCCCACACAGTTGACAGCAGTTTCCACTGTTGGCCTTTACACATTGAGATTGCCCCTGAATCTTAACAGAATGTTATTTACTGTAGTTGGTGAAAGACTTCAATTCTTTGCAGTTTTACACTAAGAAACTTTTTTTTTTCAACTAAGCGCCAATTCTCTCCAAAGGTTTTTATACAAAGTGGAGAACGACAGCTCATCTTTTGTCGTCATCACTCATTTATCCATATAGTTGTGATAGTGTTTATTATATAGTTACATAGATGGTAGAGGTTTCTATTATTTATACCAACAGTTGCAGTAGTAGTATATCCACTGTTAATACTTGTATTTGCAGTAGTAGTATTACAGTTATGGACATTTGTTCTAGCTATTGATAAATATACTAGCAACAGCTGTTTTAGTTTTTAACAGTTCTAGTTCAGTTTGCTGTACATCCACGTGTCTCCCCCCCATTCCCCATCCCAATCTCTCGCTCTCTCTCTTTCTCTCTGTCTTCCTTTAACCCTCTGTCTTTACCCCAACTGGTCAAGGCAGAGGTCCATCCTCCAGGAATCGGGGTCTGCTCGAGGTTTCTGCCTGTTAAAAGGAAGTTTTTCCTTCCACTGTCATCAAGTGTTTGCCTCTGGAGGATTCTGTTGGGTTTCTGTAAATTGGCTTAAAAGTCTGGTTTCAACCAACTTTATATGTAAAGTGTCATGAGATAACTTATGTTATGATTTGGCGCTATATAAATAAAATTTGATTGATTGATTGATTGATTGATCTTTGCAAACACTGGATACACTTAAATGCACACTAAAAAATGATATTTTTCTCTTCATTTTGGATCGATTACCCTGAAATAGACAATGTTTAAAGTTACAAAAACAGATTATTAAAAACCCTGGTTTCTGTGTATCCATGTGTTCATGGAAAACAGCAAATTTAGAAAATGATGCCATCATAGCTGATTTTGCTCATGTCTGTTATTGCTTTGTATTATAAAGCTGCACCTGAAACATCAAATCCAGGTTTATATATCAGTGTATGACCTGCAGTAGACTGAGGTCAGAAGGGATAGCTTTACGAGTTGGACCAGACTGGCGTTATGGACAAATCCACATAATGTAAATTACACACTTTCACAACCAACACTTAAGGAAACTTATGTTTATAACCGAAGCTGTCGCTGCTTGTCTTCATGACAGATGAGCATATGTGAACCTCTACATCTGCTACCTCCACTATTATCCACAGTCCACAGTTTTAAGCCCAACAGAACGAATGAATACTGAATCCTACTGAACGTAGTTTTTGCGTTGTGGTTGTTTAATAGATATTTTATAAAATGAAGGTTGTAAGGACAGAATTTTTACTGTAAACAACTTTTAGAAAAAATATATCTGTGTTGGTGTGTACAGGGCATTAATGTTAACCTATACTTGTTTGATCTGACTCAACAGTGTTCCTGGTTTAGTCTATAAACTTTTCACTCTTATTTTGTTAGAGTGAAATTCTTTTATTTGTACTCCTTATGACTTGAATAAAAATTCACACAAACTAAAAAAAATCACAGTTAGTTTTCTGTTTTTGGGGCATTTTAAGAAATTTCCCAAAGTGGCTTTTGTATATAATTTCTAGGATACAGGTGGTTACTGTATAAAATGTACCATGTTCACATTGTTTTATTTCATCACTGCTTTGCCGTTATACCTCAATCCGTCTGGTTTGCTGAGGGTAACTTTACAGTAAACTTGCCTGGCATTGAGGCAATCCCCTTACACACACACACATACACACACACAGACACACACACACACACATACACACACACACACACACACACACACACACACACCACTGCCACCAGCGCCACCTCCTCCTCTATAGAGCCCTGCACCCATCCTCTCTCTGTTTTATATATGCTCCTCCACCATAAGCCAGTCCAAAGAGCATCTGGATCCTCTTGGGCCTGCGGTCACAACACTGACAGAGCGCCACATCAAAGCTCCCTCCATCCAGCCCGCAAAGAAGAACAGAGCAGAGGAGGAGGAAGAAGAAGAAGAAGGAGAAGAAGAAGAAGAAGAAGAAGAAGAAGAAGAAGAAGAAGAAGAAGAGAGAAATCTGGGACAAATTCTGTTTTACACACACCGCAAATCTGTCTTTGCTCATGGAAAAATTGCAGCTCTCATCATCAGTGGTGTTGCGTTGAGAATCCATCACTCCCTGCTTTGACCGCCCCACTCGCACACAGATTGTCTGACGTCGGATCCCACGCTCGGCTTTCTTTCCACTTTGGCAACAACTTTTCAAGCTCTCCAATTTGTTGTCAGTTTCTATTGTATTCAGCGCACATCATGTTCAAACTATTATGTCAATACAATAGTGATGGCAGCCTTAAACAGTGTCTTCTCTTCGTGTGTATGATAGATCTGATAGAACATAAATGCATCGTTGTGTACTTAACTATTAACAGTGAATAAAGTATTTCAGATGAGCTCAACCTTAAACATGTTGTGTTGTAAAAGATAAAAACACCACGTATAGTAGTAAAACAGTGACATGGCTCACTTTACTGAACAGTTACTACTTTGTCTTTTCATACATGTTCAAACTATTAGGTCAATAAAATAGTGACAGCAGCGTTAACCCTTTACCAGGCAAATGACTATTTTTGGTAATTTCGACACACATTACAAGACAGTGACAGTAATGGTTACAGTGAGGACAGTGAGCCAACAATCTCAAATGTGGTCTACAGGGTCTGTAAGGTCCACCTCTGCATTAACAGTGAGTGTAACTGCTTTGTTAGGTACCATGAAATAATGGTACTAATGTAAGTAATTATGTTCAAAGTGATAGTGTGTATGTTAACAGGTGTTTCTATCGGCACCTGTGTTGTTCTAATGTTCTAAAAATGTTCTGCTACTGTTCTTAAATACATGTTCCTTTCACATTACATGTGTTTTTCTTGTATTTTTTATATGTACTTCTTTGGGGGTTTTTTGCCACTTAGGGGTAAGGGACCAAATATGGTAATTTCATTGACCTTGATTTTGTACATGACAATAAAATTTTTTTAAAAACTTCACAAAAGTAATAAAGTCTTATGTCCTGCAATAACACACTAAGGCGTATTTCTATGAGTGCCCTATAAAGGGTTAAACAGTGTCTTCTCTTCATGTGCTTGGAAGTCCCTGAACTGCCAAAAAGCTGTGTGGAAATCAAAAATCCTCTTAACGTCTCTCCTGTCTTCAGGCTCGGGCTCGCACACAAACACACCGAAACAGAAAAAAAAACAACCAAAGGAAGAGGATCAAATGTTGAGGGGTGTGATGGTGCGTTTTGAAATGTGACCCTCTAGCAATTTCCCCGTCACTTAAAAGCACCAAAACACAAACATGGGTGTACCTGCCGCTTCCTGCTGCTCTTTGTGTTCAGCAGCTGAGTTCTCAAAGAGCAATTTTCCCTCTGCACAGACATGTTTTGACATTCGGTGTGAACGGCAATGAATTACCGTGACAGTACGTTTCATCTCTGCTGTTTAAGTATCTAAATTAGTAACAGATGAAAGCAATGTGGTGTGGGACAGGAGGATGGAACGCAGATTTGACCGAGCTGGTCAGTGGTGGAGGTAGTCGGTGGATGTGTAGATTGGAATTCAGCTTGAAAAGTATCATAAATACCTAATATCCGCAGGTGAAATTTACCAGACAAAGGTCTGTTCTCTGTCGTGTAGACCTGTACTCAGATCATCATAAAATCAACAATAATCCAAAAGAACTCCACAGCACCCACTTCATAAACCTTTATATTCCAACCTTTATTATAAGCTTTACTGCCATTGCTTGGCCATTTTAACCTCCATACATAAGCATTTTGCCAACAAGGTTTCATCAGGGAGTCAAACAGATCTACCAGGTCCTCAAATAAAACTCATTTTGCTCAAAGGAAATGTCCAACACAAATTTCCCTCAGAAATTCAGAACCTTTTTAATGGTTTTTGCTTTACCGCCATTTGATTATAAGAATAGATCTTACTTTGAACTTCCATCATCCAGTTTAGAAATGTCGCCGGCTTGTCTGATTACAGTTCATTACATGTCTCAAAGTATCTTCAGCATTCACAAAACAGGAAGGCTCACAACAGTTCACTCAAACAGCACCACACAAGGCACTACCTGCCAACATGTCTGTTACTACTTTTGATTCTGCTTATTGATCTGGTTCCTTATCAATTCCTGGTTTATGTCGAAAACAGTAGATCCACACAGGACTTTTTAATATTTTGCTTGTGGTATGTTTCCAGTAGCTAGCACTGTTTAGCAAAAAACATGCCAGAAAAATTTGCCAGCACCTCCAAAAAGAAATCTGATGAGCCTTTATAGAAACTTCTACACAGTCTTTGACAGATTATGACAGCTGGTTTATGCTTTATGCATGTAATGACCAATGCCAAATAATGAGGAATTACTTTTGAGTTGCTCTCACGTAAAACATGATTTTCATGTGGGTAGTTACGAGAAAGATGTGTGATGTCATGAACATTTTGCTGCCAATGTTGATCTGTTACAAAATGTAACAAATATAGTGTGGACATGTGAAATGTCATTTTAGGAGAGTGGGAAGCAGTAAAACGTACACTTATTAGTATTACAGACAAAGCATGAGTCTGAAAAAATGATATCGCTAAGTTAAACAAATAAGTCTTACGTTGTCTGCATGCTTAAACAGGTCGGTGAGAACATTTGAATGCTTTTGCAATCCAAGTGACACTGACTTTTTTTTTTATTTTTATGCAAAGTAAGAGATTTGGACACTTATACTGATGCAAGACCTTGTCTGTACACACATGTATATAATGAGGGTGGCAAACAGAAATTATAATGTGCAAACAGCTGACGTTAAGGTTTTAAAAAAGATGTTAAAAAAACATTATTATAACTAATTTAAAAATGTAGTATCAGTCTACATAATTAAAAAGCCTATAAAAATTCATTAATATGTGCCTTTTGTGCCTCTTAAATCCGCAGGGGCTGAAATCGGTGGGTGGGGGGGTAAAATTTGACAATACACATCTTCCTTCTGCAGCTATCTCCTCTTGGTCCAAATCAAAAGAAGAAACAGGAATATTCATGACCTGATATGAAGTGAAGGCACTTTTCCACGCTTCTGTGTTGGGTCATGGAACAGTATCACATCTGAGTAAATCTTAGCACTCATGCATAAATGGTAATGATGATAGAGCAGCAGCTATCGATCATGCGGGTCCAACCAGCTCTAAATATAAAGTGTTATGAGATCTTTTTTTTATGATGTGGCATTATATAAATAAAGTTTGATTGATTGATTGATTGATTGATTGATTGATTATTCTGAGATTTTCCTAAAGGGGACACTGTTTAACATTATTGTTTTATTCGATACAAAGTATTTTAAGGATGTTTTATGAAATGCAGATGGGGGATCTTTCCTTGAAAACAATGGATGAAGGTTTGACTCGCTTCGAGCACTCGATCTGTTGCCATCTTTGGTTTTAACGCTGCTCCTTCTCTTCACTGAGACTCTGATGGGCGAGGCTGCTCTCCAGTCGTCTTGCTCTCGCCTGTGAGCCTGCAGAGCATTCTGGGTACTCGCAGAGTGTTTCACAGCTTCCTGTTCCTCCTCCTCAGCTTCATGCCAGAGCCTTTGATGTGTGCAGCTGCCTGTCACACCCAGGGGAAAATCACACGGACACAAGTACTAATCTCTATATCTGACTTTGTGGCAAATGTGAAGAGCTGTTGTTTCGTGTTGATGCTTTTTTTATGTTTTGTTCACCACTTTGTGCCCCGTCACATTAGACCACTGAAATACTTTTGGCATTAAAGTTTCAATATATAAAGTTTGCATGTGCACTGTGTACTAAAGCTAGGAGTATGTTAGCCAAATCCTTTTCTAAGTTAATGGTAGTTAATATGAACCACTGTAGTGAAACAGAAGCGAGGCATTGAAGAACACACTTAAGGATTTTTACAGAAAAAACAAAGTTCCCAGCATAGAAGTCAGAGTACAGACTGTTATCATTACATATGCAACTGAGGCAGTCATCAGTTTAGAAATGGAGTTAGCTAACATCAGAAGTGGCAAAAGCACACACATGCTTTGCTCCAGTGGCGGTACATACTTGTGTAAATAAATACACTGGTAAAAGTAGAAGTTCAGATTAAAATTCTGTACTTCAGCAAAAGTGAAAATTATAGGAAAATATACACAATATAATATATAAGAACACCTGCATGATCAGTAAATGAACATAGAGTTGCCACAAATGTATATCTTTAAGGGTTAATTTTTTTTTTAACATATCATGTGTTGTATGTGATATGCACTAATGGATATACCAAGGATTATCTTTCTTATATGTTGCTGTTCCATCCATTTAGGTTTAAGTCAGTCTCAATGTTGGGAAGGTACAAAAAGCAGCAAAATTAACATAATTCAAGCATGTTTTGTAAATGTGAGAGAATGTAGGAAGTAAAACAAAACATGTCAGACAATAAGTACTCAGGAAATGTAATTAATGATGGTTGCTTTACTTTTCACTTCTGGCTTATGTCAATAAACAGATTCCTCCATAAACTTTCCATGAGCCCACAAGCATGTGCAAGTCATATATACTCAACCTTTACTTGTCAATATGGCACAAAGACGTAAACCTTGAAAACATCTGGTCCCAGCATTGGTTTGTAGAATAGAATAGAATAGAATAGAATAGGTTGTGCAGTGAAACTACAGGTGGTCTCTGTCGGCAACAGTGCACTATGGGACCATATACAACACAATAAAATACAGTCATTTATCAAAAGAATATATATATATATATATATATATGTGTGTGTGTGTGTGTGTGTGTGTGTGTGTAGTTTGCAATAGAGATATATGCAAATTAGAGATATACTGTCTGACAAGGTAAGATTAGAACTTCAACACAAATGCTTCTAAAGCTGCAGTGTAAGAATGTTATTCTAGTCTGTCAAATCCTTCTCATCCAGCTCATATTTGCTTTTAACAAACAGAACCTAAAGAGCTGTTTTGGTTTTCTGCTCACTTACGGAATGCATCCTGCATAGTTATGGTTGTGCTTTTGCTTCTACGTACAGATTTGAGTCCTGCCCGTGAGTGTTTTGACCAAGCAGCTGGCACCACAGAGGCACAAACAGGGGCCTGTCACAGGAGGGCTGGAGCTGCTGGATGGGTCAGAGGCCACAAAACCACATGAATCCTGACTCTGGCATGGGAAGGCAACAGCTTCAGCCTGTTTTAGGTCTGTTTAAAGAAAGAAACGGCTGTGCTGTGTCACAGATTTCTAAGAATCTTCAGTATTTCACCTTTTCACTGGTTTCATGTCAGCGGTTTGTCCTCCATTTTTGTTGTTTTCATTATTTTGTTATTTTTTTCCCCTTCAGATGGAGTCACTTTATGCCTTATGAAAAACAATCTCAGCAGCCCTGAAAATCGCCCAAGGTAAACAATCCATCACAGAAAACATGACAGCTTATAGGTTCTGTCAGTGTCTCGGTTTTATCATTATTTCTCTGCATCGCGCTGAAGGTTTTATATCAGCACTGCATTACGTTACGCTCTGCTTACTGTCAATCACCTGACACCCGCAGTAAGACCTCGAGGTTTCCTGAAAGAAGTCATTTTTCTAAAGCTTGTTTCCTCATTAATGTACTGTAACATGTGGGGCTTCTTGTCAGATGATATTAAATGCTTGTGGAAGGTCGGATATTAAAGCACAGATTTGGAAATTAAACAATAAATTGCAAAATGAAAAGAAAATGACGTGTTTGTTCACTGTTTGCATGTTCACCGTGGACTTTTTGTGTTCATTTTCTCTCTGGTGTTCTTGTTTTTCTGGGACAGTTTCTCCTTGACCCTGCAGGACCGCTGTATGCCACACGATTTCAGAGAAGCTCTACACAATAGGATCTCTCACATATTGCACATGGGAGTATTTACCAACACAGATGAAAAGACACCCCTCCTCCTCTTCTTATTCTCCTCTGTGCTTTTTTTCCCCCATTTCAGTCTGTCCCTCTGTTTCCCGCTCGTGGTCTGGATTGATTTAACTGTGCCGATTGTCTTTGCAGCAGCAGATGTCGGCCATGTTGAACGTGAACTTGGAGCCAGTCAGACCCTGTTGACTGACTGGGCTCTGGACTACTTCACATTTGACTCACTGTTTGGCTGCTGAGTTTTTATAAGAGGGGGAGTAAAGGGGTGAAGAGTTATAGCTTCTTCAAATGTGTGTCAAGTCATGTTTGCAAATATATTCAACTCCAAGTGGCACAGTACAGATTTTAGACATGACACACCACTGGAAGTCAGACAAAATAATCCTCATTATGTCACCTGAGTTATCTTAGCATGAAAAATGAATGTCAACCAAATCATCAAAATGAAATATTGCTATTGTGTGTTTTTGTGAACTGCATATAATAATGTATAACCTAAATCCTGTAATGTTTTAGTATTAGCCAATAAAAGAGGTTAAGGTTAGGAAAAACAAAGTCAAATTTGGACAAATTCATTCATATTAAACCAAGCTCTGGTATCTATATTTAAATGTAACTAGAAAATCAGAGATTAGGCACCCTTGCATTCTTAGTTCATATATACCATGATGAATGAATTGTGAATATATTGCTTTAAAAAAAAAAACACACACCTGGTTCAATTAATGATCAGCTCATCACTAAGCTCTGCAGAAGCCTGATAACGATGTAATGACGTCCAGGTGTGCTGGAAGAAGGAAATAGCTAAAACATGCAGGACACCGGCCCTCGAGGACTGGAATTGCCCACCCCTGTCCCAGGTCAATCTGGCCATGAGTGAATGAACCAGAGCTGCTGATACACTGGCCAGCTGATTAGGCACAGCTGGGATCAACAGGTGGAACTGATGTGGTTGACGAGGTGTGGCAAGGTGAGGGAGGAGACAGCAGCAAAGCAGACTGTGACACATGTATTGATAGGATTAGTGGATCAGCTCTTATTAAACATTTTAGACCAGCAGACAATTTGGTCGCCAGCAGCTGTTTGGGTTTTTGAGGGTTAATTCAGTTTTCATAACTTATTCAAAGTTAGTCTTAAGTTTGAAAAAAACACTAAGTTCAAACTCATACCCATCTGATGAGAATGTGTGTTGTATGTTTTATTGTGTGGGTTTTGTTGTTGAATATTTCATGGTTGTGGTATGCTTTATTGTTATTAGTGTTAAATGTCATTGGGTGTCTCCATGTTTATTTTATGAAAGGCACTGTGTCCCATTCAAAGATTCGAAGACAATAGAATTTACCCACCTCTATTGTTTTCAATGACTTTAGTATCACATCCCATTTGAGTCTTGTCAAGTTTTTTTTGTTTTTTTTTTTTAAATATTACATTAACATTTTCTTATCTGACATGTTTCACATAATTGGAAACTGTCTGATCTCCACTAAAAATTACAATAAAATCTTATAAGTTTGAAGAATATTTCACAGCACAGTTTGTAGTGCCCAAGTATGAGGATGTTAGAGTTTAAGTAAGGGTTACCGTGTCCCCAAAAACACAATGCTGTCTAAGTAGTCAGTAAGTTATTGTCTCTTTGGTGCTCATATACCCAGTAACAAACAATCAACAATTAATGTGCCATAACTCAGCTAGAGTTTTATGTTCACTGTGCACCACTCCCTTCTCATTCTGTCTTTTACAGCACCCTCCAGAAATGACACAAACGTCTACAGGGAGACATGAAAAAAAGAGGCAAACAGAAAACAGTGCAGTCATCCAGCTCTTCAGAACAAGGCCTTAATCAGAAACAGAGAGACAACAACTTTGAAATGTCCCCTCTCACATTCATCTGCACTGACATGTTTAGGGACACTGATCCAAAAAATATGTGAGCATAATCCCTAACAGTTTAAAGAGAGATCATTTACAGGAAAATCATAATCAGGCTGCACAGTGACACAGTTTATTATTAGATATCATCCTAACCCTGTAGGAAATGTGACTACAAAATATCGAAAGACCAGTTTTTCAATAGCTTTACTGTCTCACTGACCCTTTTGACACCCCAAGCAGTCTTATTTCCTCCTCACATTCCTGCAGAGACACAAAGAGAGCGATGCTTTGATTAGCCACACAGGACAACACGGGACAACACAAGGGTCAACACACCAGAACAAACCCCCCAGTTTCACCCCCCTGCCTCTAGCCTCTCCTCTATACAGCCTCCTTATTACTAAGACTCTTTCCGGGGTTCTCGCAAATCCCATCAGTGTGTTTGTCCGGATCTCGCTCTTCAGTTCTCCGGAACCTGAGAAAAAGAAAAATTGAGAAAGGAGGGCTGAAGTTACTCTCCCAGAGCGTGGATCCAGGATTAGAGGAAACAGAGCAAACACCGTAGAGCGTACCATGGGAGGCAGCCGTGAGGGTTAAGACTCCAAACAATAGAAATTAATTAGAATTTTCTCAAAGGAGCAGTGCTCTACTGATTAAGGATTGGAGGATTATTGGATAAGCACATGAAATGCGGATTTTCTATTCAGCAGGGCTTTCACTATCATTTCTACATGTATGTGAAAATAAGGAGGCAAACTTTACACTGCAAAAAATGTTCATTTGAATTTTGACTGTTTACTACCTTAAAAAGGTTTAAAATAATCTATCATAGTCTATCATAGTAGCCTACTATAGGCTATTTGAAATGATCCCTTTCAAAGACTTTGCAGAAAATAGAGATGAAGTCCAGACCCTTGTGCCCCATGGGACCTAAACTTAAGCGGGAAAAAAATCTGAAAATCAACAAGCAATTATTTGTGCAATTTGTATGCCATTCCATATGCATATGCAATAGTTTGTTGTAAAATTGCTTAATCATCTGTGAAAATACATAATACAAAGACCACATACCTGTAAGTCAGAGTTGATTGCCTTGCATCTGTATCTCCACTCACCATAACAAGACTTACAATTATTTTCACCTCCATCTAAAAGTTTAAGGTGAAAAACCTCAATACAGAGGCCACTTTGGTATTGCTCTTGTGTTTTACATGTGCTGACACATGTAGTACACTGAGCTGGTAACAATAAACTGGATGTTTATTCACCATTTTTCCAACAAACTCACAAAAATTATTTATGTTTTGCCATTGACCGCTGTTTATATTTTTTCTGGTTAACTCCCATATGGCACATTGTAAAGGGCATGAATTTGGCTCTCGATAAAGTAAAAAAAATGTAAGTAAAATAAAAAATAAAAACCGGGGAACCCCTAGTGAGTAAAAGTGACTGAATACGTGCTGGTTAACCCTAACCCTTGGTTGACATTAGCTAGTATCTATCTATCTATCTATCTATCTATCTATCTATCTATCTATCTATCTATCTATCTATCTATCTATCTATCT
>JAPQRQ010000010.1:25848780-25862412 GCA_037367365.1 Apogon talboti | reverse complement strand
CACCTGGTTCAATTAATGATCAGCTCATCACCAAGCTCTGCAGAAGCCTGGTAACGACATAATGGCATTCAGGTGTGTTGGAAGAGGGAACTATCTAAAACATGCAGGACACCGGCCCTCGAGGACCAGGATTGCCCACCCCTGTTTTAGAGTGAAAAAAAAAGTAAAATTACATTGCGAAAATGTTTGCATCTTCAAACTATCCTTTAAAAAATGTGAATAACATGAACAAACTGACATTTCTTAAGAAAAATAAGTGTAATTCTAACAATATTATGCTTCCGTTTATCATACACAAAACATTTAGTACCAGGTAGAATATTGATAAATTCCACTTACTCTCTTAAGATGTTTCAGATTGCTCACATTTGTTCAAGTTATTCACATTTTTGTGAAAGTATAGTTTGTAAATGTATATATTTTCATGTAATTTTCCTTTTTTACACCAAAACAAAGAGAACAATTTGGAGTTGTCATTATTTATAGGTTATTATAATAGTATTTCACTGGTCCGACCCACTGGAGATTGAATTAGGCTTTATGTGGCCCCTGGACTACAATTATTTTGAGACCTTTTAAATGTTAATATCTACAATAAGTCTATATTTTTGTATTTCAAATATTCCTCCCACGGGCCGGATTGGACCCTTTGGGAGGCCCAGTTTTGGCCCACGGCCTGTATGTTTGACACCCCTGCTTTAAGATGTTATGGACAACAGCCTCCATTAGTGGAGTAGTATAACTGTACTATGTACTCTGAAAGTGATCATTTTGGACTGGGTTTGGTATGTGTTTTATATCACTTCTAAGGCATTAAATGCTCCTCCACATGTTTTAGGTTATTTCTAAGACTGTCAGGTGGTTGCCTACCCTCCCCTGGTGGAGTAGTGCAGTTATACTGTGTGCTGTGTCAGTTTGGACTGGTTTAAGTCTATGTTTCAGAATGGTTTCAGATCATTTCTTAGCCATTATTAAGTGATATATAACATATTTGAGGTTTTATTTGAAGGTTTAATATGTGGCCACAGCTGGTGCTAGAGTCTGGCTATAATATGTGCTCTACAAATAATTTTAGACATTAGACATTAGTAACCCACTACTCATTCTGGATGTACAAAGGACGGGGTTAGTCGACTGGACAACAAAGCTGTTTTATGACATTTGTCAAACCTTATAGTAAATATAGTCAATTTCAGTGAGACATCCTGAAGAATAAGATTTTATTAGAACAATAATAAGAAATTACACTTTTTTTTAATGTTTTAAAGAAATATGTTGCTTAATTGCATTTTTTAAGTACTATGTTACCATTAACAGAAAAAGTACCAGACACAGCTGAAGAAAAAGAAGAAATTTGCAGAAATTAGTTTTAGTGTTCACATCTGGCTAAAAATAGTAGAACTTCAGTCAAAGTTCAGTCAAAGTTTAAAACAGGATTTTAGCCTCTGGCTGAGCTCAACAGATCTGTCTTCTGTCTCCTAGTGAACCACATGAGGGTGACGCCTATGGACTTGGCCACTACGTCCCTCCTCAACGTCTTCAACGGTAACGAGTGTGGAGCGGAGCGGTCCTGGCAGGTCGGGGTGGAGCAGGACGTCACCGTGACCAACGGCTGCGTGGCGCTGGGCATCCGCCTCCCCCACACAGAGTACGAGCTGTTCCGCATGGAGCAAGACGCCCACGGACGGTACCTGCTCTACAACGGCCAGCGTCCCAGCGACGGCTCCAGTCCGGATCGGCCGGAGAAGCGCGCCACCTCCTACCAGATGCCCCTGGTCCAGTGTTCGGCCAGCAGCCAGACGTCCGAGTACGGCCGGGGGGACGACACGGACAGGCCTCCGAGGCTCCATAACGGCTGCACGGGGCGGCACAGGGACGGCCACAAACATGTCACGGTGCCTCTCATCCTCTTTGTCACATCTCTGCTTCTTTGCTGGCAGAGCTAGAGGGCAGTTTCCTCCACAGACACAACAGAGCCAACATGTGGATTACAAGAAGACTGAGCAGACAGAAACCACAAACTGAACCCTTTTATTCTCCCTTCCTTTCTGAGGATGAACACATTTCCCAGCTACCAAAGACTTGACACTGCTGCACCACATTAACTGCACTTTAAGTGGATCCAAAGGCCGACCTGTCTGTTTCCACAAATAGACAAAGAGATCTCTCCAGTATATCCACCACTCAGAGTATGTTTTATACTGTCCTTTAACCACAGCCATCAAGTCATGGCTCAGTGCCGCAGAGGTACAATCACAGACATGGAAACTTTTTCTACAATGAACTCTTGACAATAAGCTTCCTGTCTCAGCCAGATATGGAGTTATGCTTTTGGGTCATTGATGTTTACAATGAAAGGGAACTACAGTACTTATATTAAAGCCTTCTCTTCAACTATAGCCGTACGAAGTTGTGAACTCAGCAGTTGTCTTGTGTTCCGCATACACATCTTACTGGTTGGATGCTACAATGAATCTGACATCTGCAGACAATTACTTTCTGTGCACTCTGAAGAGAAACTGTTGTACTCTATTGTACCGCACAGACAGTCACATCCTTTGTGGCCAACACTTGTTTCCACTGGGATGGATTCTGAATAGTTCATACTTAGGATAAGAAGCTTCATCTGGGGAAAGGGCATATAACATAGTTGCCTCAACAGTGTAAGAGTTCACATACACCAATAAAAAAGTTTTTTAAGTCATTCTTTAAAAGTTGTTTGTTCATTATACATACTGTGGCCATAAACCAACTTTTCATAAAACCAGAGAATGGAGAAAACACTATACACCCCATTCAGATGTCACAACTATCCAGTTACCGATCTCAGTCAGTCCTCCGGAAAAGTCCTGACATAATCAACGAGAATGTCCACATGATGGTATCCATGGCACCAACAGGAAAGGGGAGTGGTCTGCAGCAGCTCTGTTGCATTTAAAGCAGCAAACATTGAAACAGCCCATTTGGAGCAGGAGTGTACAGGCGAGGAAGAACGGACTGACTGAGGTTTTATGAGCTGAAACTTCACTTACTCATCAGTCACAAGCACATGCAAAATAAGTGGTTAATTTGATAGAAAACATTACACGTCCTTCATTTCTTATATTTTATTTAATCAGGTTGTGTCACTGAGATCAAAATCATTTGCAAGAGAAAATGGTACAACATATACACAGCCCAGCAAAAAAAAAAAAAAGTCTCATTGTGTAACATTTTGTTTTAGCTTTGATTGTACACATTCACTATTGCATCGTTTCGATAAGCTTATGCAATATCACAACATGCATTTCTGTCATTTCCTGGACACTGAACCTCGACCTGACCAACTGAATCAACCCCAGGTAACAACACTGCCCCCACAGGCTTGTACTGTAGGCACTAAGCATGATGGGTAATTACTTAATCCACCTGGACATCTGGACTCATCAGACCACATGACCTTTTTTCATTGAAACAGTCCAATCTTCATGCTCGCTATCAAACTGAGGGTGGTTTCAGAAATGAGAAGCGACTCACACTGCAGTAATTATCCAATGGAAGGATCTGAACTATTTTTCTGAGTTAAATCCAGGTGGAGACTTTTTTTTCCCCACATCTGGGCTGTGTATATACTGTATATGTACTTATATTTTTATAACACCACCCATTCATACATGGTACACACAGAAATAGCATTAGTTGATACAGCTGTAAGTATCAGTAGAAATAAAAAGAGGCAAATAGAGTTTTACAATCACTTGGCTGAATGAAGATCAGTCTGTGGTGCAGTTCTTTCCTGTGATAAAGTACATGGAAACAGCCTTCCCACTTCTGTGATGGTTTGAGCAACTTACAAATCCAACTGTATGACCAACTGCACTGGTCTAGAAAACAACTGAAAACAGCAAATAGTAACATTTTAAAGGAAGATTTGACGATTACTTGGTTAAAACAATATGAGATTAATTTTAATTGAATAATTGTTTTAGCTTTAAATGATATTTTTATATTGATCAGCAGTCAATGTATGTCATATACTTTTATAAACCCAGTGGACATTAAAATGTGACTGTAGTACTGTCACATGGTGGTAGAAATATTCAGATCCTTCAGTGAAAATACTAATGCCACACCAAAATACTCCTTTGCCTTTTATAAGGATAGTATAGTGCACAGATGTCAAACATACGGCCTGTGGGCCAAAACCGGACCGCCAAAGGGTCCAATCTGGTCCATGGGATGAATTTGCGAAATGCAAAAATTACAATGATATTAATAATCAAGGATGTTAAAATCATTTTAGTTCATGTTCCACATACAGACCAAAATGATCTCAAGTGGATCAGATCAGTAAAATACTATCATAATAACAACCCAAATGTTTCTCTTTGTTTCAGTATAAAAATAGTGAAATTACTTGAAAACGTTTACATTTACTAACTATCCTTTTACAAAATATGTGAATAACATGAATATGAAAAACCTGAAATGTCTGAAGAAAAATAACTGCAATTTTACTATAACTACTATAATAACTGCAATATTCCGCCTGTTACTAAATGTTTTGTGTATTTGTAGATCCACTGTGATCTGTAAATTGTAATGTACATGTGTAAATGGTAAACTGAGGCTAAATATTAAATGTTTAAATTGCACTTATTTTTCTTAAGAAATTTCATGTTATTCAGATTTTTAAGGACATTTTGGAGATGTAAACATTTTCATAATGTAATTTTGTTATTATTTTCCTGAATGTGGAACCGGAATTAAAATGCGTTGGACACCCCTGGTTTAGAGACAGGACCCCAGGTTGCTGTGCCTTGAGATTCACCACCAGGTAAACCACCAACACCCTGAATCACACATGTAAAGTAAAAATACTCTGCTGCTACAAGTTCAGTGTTAAACACTGTACAATGTATTTGAGTAACAGCAAAGTGTAAGGCATGAAAACATATCTTATGTTAAGAGACGGACCCCGAGCTCCTGCACGTCAGTGGGACGAGATAAAACTGAATGAATTGAAAAATGAGGTGGTTACAGAACTGTTGAGTACAGGATTAAGACACCACCAGTAGGAATAAGGTCCATGGTGTGATACTGAGTCTGCACCTGTCAGATCTCCAGAAGTCTGGAGTTGCTGGTTAAGTCTGTTGTTGTAAAACCCTCCTCTGGACAAAAGTCTGTTCGGGATTTCTTTCTGAGACAAACTTTACGAAAACTGTTCAGTTGAAAACAGACAAAACAGGCACCAACAGTGTATTTCTGCGATGGATGTGATTGATTATGGCCTTGACGGTGCAGGAGTATCAGGCAAGGTCTGATAAACATTACCACAGCTTAGTTTTTTCTGTTCTCATGGACAGGACACAGTATTAGAGAATTTGATCATGGTTAACAGGAGGATTAAAGCCCCTCTGCCTTTACAAGAGAAAGGTTTTAAATATGTTTCTTTTTTTAGATTCAACTAGTATGCCTCATTATAGAGAATACAGCCATTTAACTTACACCAGATCATTATTCCTTTCTCTGCAGCCAAGAGGGGAAAAAAGCCCCCGTGGTCTTTTCCCATGCTACCCTTTCCTCCGGGAGTCAGAATGAATCATAATTTTGTGCTTGAGTAAAATAATTGTAGGTTCTCCTTTTGTGACAATAAGAACATTTCATGTTTTAACCATCAAGCTGAAATGACAACATTTGAGGTCAACCATTGAAAATGTTGTCATACTCTAAGTACTAATACTGCCCCGGGGAATAATCTTTGAGATATGGTACTTTGTTTTCCATACGTTTTAAACCTTTAAGTGAAGATAATAAGCAGAAACAAATCCAGTTATTCCTTCAGTATCAACACGATGTTACACCAGCACGAGGACTTCAACTTCAGTTCCAGATTATTAGAGGATGCAAAGTTTTTACTAGTTTTGGCAACTAATAGCTGAAAAATGTCAGCTTAGCGTATTTAAAACACATGGCAGACTCACACTTTCTCTTCTTTCATTGTCACGACTTCAGTGAAAGGAAAAAAAAAAACAACCTCCAATTCCCAAACATTGGCTCTGATACTGACAGAAACCTTGGCTCATGAGCGCAGCAGACTCATTTTAGCGTTCCAATAAAAAAAAGAAAGAAAGAAAAAACATGAGTGTGTATTATTGAAGAGAGACGCAGGAAAAGACAGCTATCAAAACCACATTTTTAAAATTTTATTTCTTCAATGCTTAATACCATGGAACAGGATTGTAAGAATGGAGACCTTATTTCAGTCAATATTTGCCTCAGAAGGAATATACGCTGTGTATAATAATAATAATAATAATAATAATAATAATAATAATACTAATAATAATATAAAGTCTGCATTGGTGTGTGTCAGGAAGAGGAAAGGACAGAAATATACAAGAAAGAGGCACCTATATCCCCAGCTGGACCTGAACATTCCATGACAAGTAGAAGAAATTACAAACTGAACAAAATTACTTCAGAGGCAATCCAGCAACTGGTAGCAAGGTCTTTTTGATTGAACTCATTTCCTTTTGTATTTAAAAGGATTTAAAACAACATTTACAACACACCTAAAATTCCATTGAACTCCTATTAAAAAACAAGAGGAAAAAAACCTTAATCTTTTGACGGCCTCTTGCCCATGGGTGCAGCTTCCATAACTGATGATAGAATACAACTTTCAGTGTCCCATCACATTACCTGGATATCCAGCCATCAAAAACAGAAAACAAAAAAGGGAGCGATTGGTTTTTTTTTTTGTCGCCTTCCTTTCTCATCTCTTTCTTTCTGTGTGGTGTGTGTGGACTAACCGTGTGAGATTGTAAAAAGGCGACGCCTTCAAATGATGCTGTACAGATGTGTTCACTACCAATGATATGGCAAAGTCAACAGAAGGACTTCTTGGTTTTTTTACTTTTTCCGAGCCTTTTTGATTCCGGAGCCGGGGCAGGGGGACACGGCTGGCATGCATCTCCCAGTCTACAACATGAACTTCCCTAGGAAGAATCCGATGAAGATGGCTGCTATCACGACGAGGAGGGAGGGCAGGGAGGCGGGGCTGGCTTCTCTGCCCAGGAGGCTAGTAGAGTTTGATGTCATGTGGTCTGAGCGGGGTACCTTTCTCAGTCTAAGACCTTCGTCCTGCGAAAAAATAAAATAAAAATGAAGGTACACAGCATGTTAGCATTTCTCAGCGGCGCTCAAACAGCTATGAGAAATAAAAATGTGAGACATGAATTAAAGATTTACAAAGAGATGAATTAATTAGTCCCTAGAGGAAAAATTACAGAGCATATTTCCAGATGAATACAAGGCTTTGGACTAAATTGGACCATTAAGCCTGTTCTTCTTCTCCTGTCCCAGCTGAGGTAAATAAAGGCAATGGGAATGCAGTATATTAGTGAACATCATACCGTCTGTGTGGATTCTCTTATTCATGATCACATCCAAGTCTGACTAAAAAATAAGCACAATGTGTAGGTAGTTCAACCACACCTGATACTTCTGTTCAGTGATCAGAACAGCTGTCAATCATTCATTTATCCCGCCTACCTGTCTGAAAAATCCTGTGACTGCCTAAAATCTGCACATCACAGGGGTAAATTCTTTAAAATAAAGTTCAGCTTTCTGCCTGACGTGACATAATTCTGAGTCTGTTTAGTCACTGCAGCTCATCTTCATACACATGAAACAGGATGGAAATGGAAATGAACACCTGAGGTATTTGGGGAGCTACTTGTCATTAAAGAGTCCAACCTTTAATTGCCGGTTCTCCTCAGCCAGCTTGCTATTCTCAGCCTGCAGCCTCTTGCACTTGTCCTGCGCTTTCTTCAGGTCCGAATCGTCCGGCGAGGCGGCGGTGGGCACCGTGGATGCCAACGACTCGGCCTTCACAGAGTTCATCACCGGGGCTGCTTTGATCGCCTCCACTTCATTCTGCTCGACAGGGAAAGGGAAGAGGAAAAAGCCGTGGAGTGAAATCCAGCGTGCCCTGAGCTAAGTGGGAAGGTTAGCCTCGAGACGGGAGCCCGGGCCAAAAAAAAGGCAGCCTTGTCCGGGGCCCAGAAGCTCGCTGCAGCAGCAGATCAAAGAGACCAAGGAGGAAACGCATCCCTCCAAAAAGTCATGTTTGATGTGGCTTTGTTTTGTGGCACAGACAACATGACGACATGGAGAAATAGAAGCCTGCATTGTGAAAATACAGCTTTTGTGTTGCAAATGCACGCTGACAAATATGCAAGATACGATGTTGTGCTTGTGCCACGATCTAAATCGAGCATGTATACACATCCAATGAAAAACACAAGTCATCTGACAAACCAATGCACTGGATTATTAAATAAGTCTGATTATAAATCTGAGGGTTCATAGGACGGACAATGACCTATTCTGTGTTTGTGGTTTAGTAGCTGTTTGAGGAGATGCCGCTTTTCATGTGGTGGTGTTTTATCAATTCAAGAAACTCAAACGGTGCATTCTAACAGTAACAAAATTAAACAAGCATTTCTTCTTCCTTTATTTTCCAAATTGGAAAATGCAAAACATCATCGAAACAAGTGACAGTGCAAGAACTTCACCTGAATAAACCCGTCAAACAAGATTAGAAGGTTTAATTGTGTACCTTTCTGTTATATTTCAATTCATGTTGAAAAAGTGAAACTTACTCTGCTTACTAGAAAAATTATGTTCTGAATTATGTTACATAGTTTCCAATTGACACATGACATGTAAAGTGCACATGCTGAAGCAGACACTGTGTGGACACTGCAGCTGCTTAGCGTTAGTCCAACCCGTTTGGTCCCTGGTGACATTTTCACCTGAAAGGACCGGCAGGGGCCAGCTGAGTTATCGAACTACACTGCTTATCTGAATCCAGATTACAACAAGGCCGCGTTTACACAGGCTCCCAGTGTTCAGAGTGCAAACTCATGCAACGCAATCCAACAGTGCCGCGCAGTAATCTGCTTTGTTAAAGGTAATGCTGTGTTGTTTGACGACGCCGTTCCAAGTTGAACACCGTGGTAACTGGGACACTGCAAATGGACTTTCATCTGTACTTTTAATCACAATCCAACAAACCACCAATTTCAGATTCTACCATTTTTGAAGTTTCACATCTTCAGTGAGAGTTACCTGAAGCTTCAACAGAGTGGAAGCCAAATCAGGTCAAGGTTTACCTACTGCTCAGATTACAATGTGTCAAAGGAAAAACACCTTTTTAGGTTGTTTTTTTTTTTTTTTTTTTTTAACAATAATGCCATCTTTAGAAAATCTGGCTGTGAGGGGTTTGATGAGGCACGGATTCCAGGCAAACACTACAGTTGCCAGCTGCGGATAATGGTCTGTATTTCATTTCTTCCGCTCCAGAGGACCAGGATCGTATCTGTCATGTGGTCACTGGGTAGTCTGGGTTGCTAGGAGTACTCTGCCAGAACATGGGTGAATAATTCAGTCTGAGCAGAGGCAGGATTTTCATGTACCTTTCTTCCTGTATTTGTGTGTTATTGCTTTTGAAAGTCTCTGAGCTGCAACTACAACCTGAAAATAGCAAGTTTTGGCACAGCCTCGTCTTTTTATGTGCGTTTCTTTTGTAGGGATGTAGTTATTATAATATCAAAGTGTACCTGATGTACACACATTCTACCAAAGCAACTCCTCTCTTGGTAAATGCCCTAGAAAATCAATATTCAACTGAATGATGCGATATAAAAACCTGAAATAGATTTTTTATATACATGCCTTTAACTGTGGATGAGTGAAGTTTGAGGTTTGACACCTGTACCCACTTCTACACCACGGAAAAGACAAACTTATTGGACATGTTAAAAGTAAATTAATCAGTCCCTCCAGAAAAATGTGGGCAAAAACCGTTGATTATGCAATGGAGTATGCAGGGTTTTTATTTGATTTTGTGTGGTAAAATTGTGGGAATTTGCAAAAAATGTGCGAAGATGCAAAAATATGCGGGAAGTGGAAAAACATGCATTTCAATGAAAAAATCTGATTCTACTCCCACACCCTGTTCTAACTAGGCCACTACCAAATGAAAAATGCCTAATTACATCCTCTAATAAGCAAATATACAAGAACTCAGCATACACTACATCGCAGAAAGTGCTGGTTACGTTTTTTTTCATTATTTTTTTAAGTATGGCTCAAACATTCCACACAAGAGTCACAAGTGTCAAAAACAAAATAATTGCGTTCTGCTTCACAAAAGTCAGGTAGAACAGCTAATCTGCTTCAAGGATATTTTCACCTTTATGTTCATATAACATTATCACTGCAGGAGAAACTATGTTCAAATGTTTCGCGCTGGAAAAGTGGCTCCAGTGTCGATTTTCTCTTGTGTTCCAACATACAGTTGCATGGGGTGCAAAATAGAATGCCTCAGCTTTCATGTAGAACGTCTGGTACTGGTTTGCTCTGTCTTTTGCAGATATTTATGTCGGCATTTTTCATCATCTTGCAGGATTTCTGAGGCCCATGGTTAGTTTACCTTCTGTGGCCGCGCAAGCCGATGACGTTGCATGTCGCAAGTTACAATGCAATATTTTTTAAACGTTATGCGGAAAAATGCAGGGATTAGGAAATCATGCGAGCCCCACATATTTTGCACAGAAATATACTATTATTGCGGTGAATATGCACCCTTTTTGAAAACATGCGGACCCCTGCATAACGTGCACGATTTGCTTGATTATGCATTGAATTATGCACTCGCATAATCGTGTTTTTCTGGAGGGACTGATTAATGTATGCATTCATGTTTACGGTTTTGCATCAATCTAAGAGATTCCATGTACCATCATGCAGGATTATTTCTCTGAGAATCTCTTACAGATCCAAGCAAAATTGTTACTAGTTTGACAACAAATCAGTGGTGGTGTCCTTTGGGTCTGTCCAATGTCAGTAGTGACATTACAGGAAGGCTCCAATGATCCAATCTGTCATTCAGGTTAATTATCTTTGCCTGAAAATGACTAGTTAGAATAGTGAATGTTACTGAGTAATTAATAATGTTGCATGCCTGTTATTTCTTGTGCTGTTTGGGACTGTGTAAATACCAATTTGGACATAAACTACCAGCAGAAGCTTCAATGGATCTCTCTCTAATTAAACAGTGGAAGATCATTTAACCTTCACTGTGGGTTACATGGCTCTAGTTTATTAATAAACAATCTACTAAATATCAGCGCCCGATTATTAAACGCCTACATCTTCCTTCACACTGAAAACTTTTCTCAGCAGCTGCACTTGTTACTCATGCTGGGTCCACTCAGGTTCACTGTGGGCGGAAGAGCTGACGATTGCTGCTAAAATGCAAAACACTGCCCTTCAAACATTCAATAATAAAACATGACTATGACCAATTTCACTGAAGACGTCATTGTTGCTGCAATGACTTTTACTTGAACAGCACTGTTGTCATCCATATTAACAAGAAATAAACATTGTTTGTCAAGAGAACAATGACTGCCATCTGTGAAGCTGTCGTTGTCGTCTTCTTTAAAGCTGGTTGGAGTCTATCTGTACCTATGAATGACAAACTCAACGGCTGAGCTTCGACAACTATTGGCTGAAATTAAAAGGCAGCTGTTTTATATTTTATACTTTTGTTCCATTTGTTTCAATCTTTCCCCATTTTCTAGACTACTGTAGGAGCCATCAATGTGAAAAGACAAATGACTGTAAACATAAAAGGTAAAAACACTGGGATATTCTGGAAATTCAGTGTGTCACAGTTCGGTATTCAACATCAGTCCTTCATTTACAAAATTACACCTCAGCTTATGATTATAGTTATGTGGAAATAAGCTGCTTTTACAGTGTGCAGCAGCAACTCTTACCACTTTATCGTTTTCAGAAGGCAGTTCGAAGACACATCTCAGCTTGGAATCCATGAGATCATCGGGTTTTGCATCTTTCCACTGGTGGAGATGAAAAATGGGCATGTTATTCATCAAGCCAAACTGCTAGCAGCTGGATTCTATCCACACACACATACATTTCAGCCGTCTTTATACAATTCATATGCAATGCTGCCATGGATTTTTCCACTGATTTTAAGTCTGCATTTTCTGAGTCTTTTCCAAAAGCCAAAATCTCTGTCTATACCAGGGTAGTTTTCCTTATAAAATATAATATATGCCTCTGGGAAGCAAAAACCTAAACATAAATCAATGGTGTAACAGAACTGCAATTAGGTTGAGTAACGCAATATAAAAATTACAACTGATCAGTGACCTTACTTGATTCCATTTTAGTTATTACATTCAGTCATCTTTATTGCACTACACTTCCTAGATTCTGATTGACATTTAGGACGAGCCTGTTCATGAATGCAACACAGCTGCAGGGAATATGTTTTACTGATTGGACCTCTGCTGTCCTCTGGTGGACAGCTTGAGAATGCACTGCAATGTAATTGTTTTTATTCTCTATTGGAAATGTGGTAGAATAACTGTCTCAGCTGATGGTTGGTTTTATGTTTATCCACACAACTACTTCTAAAGTTTGCACATCACTTTCATGATAATCAAATTCTGAGCCTGTGAGTCACAAGAAAATGCATCTGAATCATTCATGTTTGACTTCTTCATGTTAAATAATCTCATTGAAAAAACTGTATTAGAATATTTTAAAATCCAGTTATCAGGGAAGCTGTGGTTTTCTCTGGTTCCAGAGACAGCCCAAACTCACTCTCTTGCATCTAAATCAACAGCATGCACAGTAAATTTTCACACCAACTTAAGCCACACTTGCTCTGAAGTGTGCAAACATCCTCTGTAACGTAACTTGATAACTGAAATTTCCACCAGTGCTACTCTGAACACTGAACAAATAATTCTAGAGTCTCTATAAAGTGTAAGGAAAATACATGGATAACACCTGATGTGTGAATGAGAGGGCAGAGATTACAGTTCAAATCAATTATTGCAAATGCATTACAGTGAAATCGGTTGTATGTTGGGTAACTAACATCAAATATAATAATAATAATAATAATAATAATAGATTAGATTTCTATAGTGCTTTTCAAGCCACCCATAATTCATTGGCTCTCTGGTGGTAAACTATGTTTGTAGCCACAGCTGCCCTGGGGCAGGCTGACGGACGCGTAGCTGCCATTTTCATGCCAAACGGCCCATCTGACCATAACCAAACATTCATACGCACCCAGTGAGTGACACTGGAGGAAAGGTGGGTGAAGTGTCTTGCCCAAGGACACAACTAGGACAGAGCAAGATTTGAACCGCCAACCCTTTGGTTATTGAACGACCTGTTCTACCTCCTGAGCCACAGCTGCCCCGACCTAATATGATGTTGCTCTTCTAACCTGAATGGATGTGTCTGATATGTAGTTATATTGACTTTATGAATGACAACATGAAGCTGTGTGTCAGAGTTACAAACTTAGTGTTAGTTAGATTAAAGCCATCAGTGAGTAGGTCATGATGTTACTATGTGCCTCAGAGGACAACAAATAGACTCAAACCCATTTATTCCCACTGCCATCGGGCTGCTTAATGAGTTAGGGTTGTAGTGTGCCTATTGAGTTACTGTTTTTTTTTTTTGTCCTTTTGTGATGTTCTGTGCACACATATATGCCAATGACCGCATTAAGCTGCTCACACTGACAGTATA
>JAPQRQ010000010.1:25836773-25847854 GCA_037367365.1 Apogon talboti | reverse complement strand
TATATGTGTGTGTGTGTGTGTGTGTGTGTGTGTGTATATATATATATATAATGATGGTGTCTGAAATGTCGATGTCTTTGTATACTGTAGTATCTATCTATCTATATCTATCTATCTATCTACACAGCATCTTCAAAGCATCAGTCACCACAGTAACAATGAAAGCTAACCTCATTACCATACGAATTCATATTATGTGATTCACATTTTTTTTTGCACAAAAACAAATGACTCAAATTCAGTCTTTAGTGGCGTATTTGGGTCCAGAAAAGGTTCATTTATCGGGACTTTTATCAAACTATGACAGCAATAAAAAAAACATTTTTCTATAGTTTAGGATATGTTACAACACCTAGGTGGAAATCGGTTTCAACCGATATACCCTTAAATAACCTCATATTTTTGATAAAAATCAGTGAAAAATAAAATCACTCCTTTGCACACTTCATTGACCTCTATGTCAAAATACTACAGAAAAAACAACTGAGTCATTGTTTCAGTTTCACAAAGCTCAACACTCTGACTATAAATGCTTTAGTGCTGGAGGGATTTTCAAAGATTCACTACTATGAATGTGACTAATTGTTCTAAAAAGAAATGGATGCTATCTTTGAAAAAAGGAATCATACAAATCAAAAGATACTCACCAATGAATCCATGTCAGACACATTTGGTGGTGCAAAAATTGTCTGCACCATGAATTTATGTTTACTTTTTTCATTGGGGTCATAGTCAAAGGGCTGCAGCATGACTGTGAAAGAAAAATAGATAGTGTTAAAACACTCAAAGTATCTCTCAAGGTTTTATTGAACATTATGTGATACACATGGGAAATCTTATGGTTGGAAGGTCCCCAGCCTCTCACAACCATGTATCCGAGTCTTCCACACACATCAAAAGCAGTAGAACCCCAAATGTACCTATGCCTCCTGAAAACCTATCGCTCTAGACAGAAACGACCCCTCCTCAGACTACATTAAAACCAATATGTGCATGTTAATTGGATATACAGTACCTTAAGTCATGAAAATGTTACATGTGTCAATCGGTAGTGCATTGATGTAACCTACAGTCAAAGCCTTACCGACATCATGCAACTGCCTTCATTTAGTTTATTCTACCATCTCTTATTCAATTTAAATGGGGATTTTTTTTCCCCCAATTTGATTTAGGATATCTAAATTGCTAATGTAATTGTCCACTTAAAATAGTAGACTATCCATCATTCTAGAATCAAATAATTCTTCAAGGTGGTTGTATCTTCAGAGGTTGAAGTGAGCTTGAAATCATGTCACTGTAGTCCAGTAGCAGCAGTTACATGGAGCAATACTTAACCATATTCAGGCAAAACAGAGTGTGTGAATCATAATGACCAAACACACAGAGGTGTAGAGGGGTGGCTTGAGAGGTTTTTAAATGGACACTGTAACACCTTTTCACCAACTGTGAATGGTACCATTGTAACAGTGCAATTTGCATGAATTCAAGCCCACAACAGACACTGAAAACAACTTTGTATTCTCATACTGTTTTTTTCCCCATTGGTTTTATGAGTACCCATGAAGAACCAATGAAGAACTGCCAAAACAAGACGTGACATGGGAATAACACTGGATTCACTTACACAAAATACAATATGGCCAAAAATTACAGCAACAAGGCCAAGACCTTACTCAAATTTACAGTGACATCACAGAATCCTTCAATCATGCCCTTGTGGAACTCTTTATTTGACCGTGTTTCTAAACTGTGCTTTGTAGAGAAATACACACCAGCTTCACACCAACATTCTGCAGTCCTTTAGTAGTTAGACGTCAGCATGTTGATATATGACAGCCTCATTGTTGTTATTAATATTTCTTCCAGTAATGAGACCCAAAAGGAGTAATCTGAGTCTTTCTGTCACTGTGGTTATTCTGGCATTAATAAATTCAGCGAGATTTGTTACTTGCTGCAAACCAGTGTTTGTAATGTTCCTTAAAGTTCAACTTTTTACTTTGTTTACCTGGGTTTGGCTATAATTACCTCTATGCCTTCATTGCATCATGTATGGAGAAAACGGATGCCAAAATAATAGACAGAAATAAGATGTGTAGTATGTTTTAGATGTAAATGTAAATCAGAATCATCACTTTGTCAGATATATTTATTAACACGCTCTAAGGAAAAAGACACTTGAATGAATAAGGTTATGTCCACATTGATATGCTTTTAAATGCATGATGTATGCTCTGGTTACACCTGTGTCTCCACTACTCAGGTGAGTTAGGATTCTGATAACAGTTCTGTAAATGTTGCTGACCCTGCTTTACATGGTTGACTACAGGGTGATGTTACATTGTCTGGACAAATAGAAATGGAGTCTATTGGAAATGATAACATATACACCTGAGTTCACCATGTGAATGGATAATATGTCCTGCTTGATTTGTTGCACCCGTATCACATGACCCCTTCACAGAAAACAACACCTTAACCGTGTTTATAAGCTGTCAATTCATGGCTATAGAATTACACGTATTTTTGTTTTAGTTAAAACCTACATGTTATCATGTAACTGTTGACTATGTTCACAAGACACAGGCTGTTTGAGCGATTCGCAACGAGTCCCATGTCAGGTCACGTTGTCAACCCCCACTTGTCAGGTGATTCCCATTTCAAGCATGTTACAATGGATGGAGATTTACATTAGATATGCATTAATGTGGTGTTGCCTCAGAATCTAGATTTCTTCAAAATCTCACCAGATATGTTGACAGATGCTCCGGCTTCGATAACACCGCTGTTTGGTCGTACACAGTACCTCCGCGGTGCTGTTGTCTTTACCTTGAAACATACTTTTCTGTCAGAGGGGTTCTTCAGTTTCAGATTGGTGGTGACTACATCTGTAAAAGGACCTGACAGACACACAAATAACAGGCTGTTAATTTTTTTGTATCTTGGGAGTCCTTTCCTTTTGTTGAGCACACACTTCTAAAGCAAGAAAATGCACAAAATCACTTCACAAATAATATTCTTCTTACCATATTCTTATTAAGAATATTTTCTGATGACACAGTATATAGAAAATGGCTCAAAATAGGGAAGATGCTAAAACTAAGGATGCTCAAATATATCTGCCGACATTTGCCGATACCAACCAATATTGGTATCAGCATTAGACATCATGTCACTGATGGAAAACACTGACTATTGAATGAATCAGGCCCTTCACAATTACTACATGATACTACATATTTTTACTTATTTATAATACACGGCAATTACTTGTAGTGAAATCTTTTCCATTCTATGTACCTTTACTGACAGAAACAATCTGACAACTTTTATGCTTTTATGCACGTCCAGTGTGAGCACCACGATCAGTTCACACTGGAACCTGAAATTGGGCCCCATTTTGACAATGTGAAGTAACAACAACAAAAATCAGTCACAGATAACCAACACATCTGACCTGAGCACCAAAGCTGGTACTGTAAACAAGGAGAAACTTGTTCACAGGAATTTTAAGATTACATGACTACACAATAATACAGATTACTACACACTGAAAGATACAGTTTGTTGTGTATTTACAGTTACACAGAGGAAATTCAATATTTTAGTTGCACCTTATCATTGGAAAGGAGATAGACAAGCAGTGTTTTGGTGCCAATGTTCAGAAACAGCTTCAAATAGATCAGTTGAAAAATACTGTCAGTCTGCAACTCAATTAGTCCCACATGATTAGGAAGATTAATCGAATAGAGAGGGTCTTAGCCTAAAGCTCAAATGCAGGATAGCTCTATGATATAGTCTCAGTTGTAAACCAGGTACAAGGTGGACATGCAGCAGAAAAAAAAATGACATTAAAAATACAAAATGTTTATATAAGTACAAACTTAAGCAAATTTCTTCAATTCACATGGTTTAACATTACAGGATAGCCTTGACTGATGAGCATCACTACATACAACCTAAATGATGCAAAGCTTCACATGAGAAAACGATCAATGTCAGGATCTTCAAAATGACCCATGTTTTCATGTAGCTACAGACCATACCACCTGAATAAATTAAGTTTATTTTCCAGTCAGCTAATTTCATAAAGATGTCCCATGTTCATATTGGAAATTGAGGTCCTGACCAACTCAGGTCATATATCAGGAGATCAATAGTTAGCTCTCCATCTTGTGACAGTGCTCGCTTCAAATTAGGTCCTTAACCATGGCCAGCAACATCCAGCTTTGATGAAAACACAGCTGGATGCCAAGTCAAAGGTACCCCAAACTCGTTAAGTACAATTAGCCTGGGAGCCGAGAAAAAAACAGGTCCCATGATGTCTGGGTAGCTCGCATCGAAGCGGTGCCATGGGCGTTGAACCATGTATGAGTCCATTTATACAGGGTTCCTGCAAGTTTATACAAGTTAAATTTAAGACTTTTTAAAGACCTTTTTAAGACTACTTAGAAAGAATTTAATGCCCATTTCACGGCCTATTTCAAGGCATGTTCCCAGTGAAAATCTTAAAATCACCAAGATGTTGTGTGTGTGTGTGTGTGTGTGTGCGTGCGTGCGTGTGTGCGTGTGTGTGTGTGTGGTATAACCAATGTTTTTTCTATCAGAAAAATATGAACCACAGTAATTAAGAGGAACAGAATGAACCAGTGTCACTTTGTTTTTATTTTGTTCCACCTGCACATGCTCTTTTTGCTCTTATTGGCTGGATGTACAAACTCAACACCCAAAGGTCAACACCCAGCAAATACAAGCAGTCTCTGCAGGTAAATACACCATCACATGAGAGAGGGCCAGGAGTGATGATTGGAAGAGTCATTGTACAGGGTCTGTCCTAGAATTAGACGGTTAAGGTGTAGCACCTAAGGACTTGGTCATCACCTAAACAAAATAAGTGTAAAGATCAATGAGACATTGAAGAGAACTTTTGAACAAGTTCTGGCTTTGTGCTTTTGGATGTTGTCTGTGTTTTATCTCAGGGTTTATAAACTTCTGTAGACAGCTACCTTTATTACAATGTTCTGAAATTATGTGAAATATATTATATATTCTTGTTAATATTTTCTCAACTTATCACCCCAAACCCACCACCTTTCGACATAATTCTTCCCTAACTGGAAAAACCATGAACTCAGAAAGCACCTAAGCCTTCTGAAAACCAAGGGGAAACCCTGTTATGGCCCCATACTCATACAACACACTGCTTTTTCAAGTGTATTTCAGAAAAATGTTGCATATTTTGCCTTTGTGTTAAATGATATTGTGGTAAATAGGTTTATATATTTTGTTATCAAACTACGGTGCCGTGTCGGCTGTCCTGGAACAGTGCAGATCTCATAGGCTGAGGCCTGACTTTTTTGTTCTTTAGATTACTCAAAAACATGGACATAGTTCAGGACATAAAAGCACAAATATATCTCCTGTATGCTACAGCTGGACTGAAAGTCTGGAGTTCACCAAGCCTTTATTAAGCCCTCCTTCACACCAAGTGCCCAGAGATAAGAAGCAGTGCATGACCAGATTGAAGTAGCTCCACCCAGCTAAAGCCAACATGGAGTTATGATCTTGACTGAACCACTGTTTAACACAGGTGAGTCACAAACACATTCCAACAAACCTGAAAAACCTCGTCCCTAGCACTGTCTGTAGCCCATGTCCTTACAGACACTGCACATACACACACACAATTATCTGTGTAACTACTACAGGTTTCATGTAAGGGCATGGGTTTGGTCTCAGCATCCATCGGCGGGTCACAGCCCCCATCACCTTAGGACCTCCACTGAAGACACACCTGCTGCAGACATTCCAAGTACTTGCCTACTGACAGAAGCCAGGGTTATCTTAAAGTGTCTGAGATGAACTGGCATAATTTTCCACAGCAGAAAGGCTGGTGACGGCGAAATTTATATTTGTCAAGATGTACATAATGTAAAGTTATCCTCATGACATCCCCTTGTTATCACTGATAGATGTAAGTGTCAAAGAAATTTCAATCCCTAATCTTTAGGACATTGTGAATAACTGAGTAAATAAGAATTGTTAATAGGATTTAACACAGAACAACAGCACTCAGGAGACACAATAATTACAGCCTCACAAGCCCTTCATTCTTCTAGCTTTGGACATGCCTGAGGCATTTCAGTTTCCCTGTACCTGCTATAGTAAGCAAAAGATTTGGGCTAAAACACTACGTATGCCAATAAAGCAGAAAAGCACTTGCTCTATAAATGAGAGAAACAGCTCAGATAAACACTGACTGTATTCAACAAAACCTCATGTTAGGCAGGCCTTAAAGACCTGTGACAACCGTGTAATCGCTTCTGCAGAAAGGAATTTCAGTCTGATTGGGATAATTTTGTACACTCTGTTTTATAGAGTGTAACAACTGCGAGCATCACGAAAACCACACAGATATTATACAGTGAAGCAGTTGTTCACATCAGATATACGCCCACATAGCCTGCATCAACTGCCTAACTCTGAGATGCCACCTTTGCTCGAGCAGCGTTAGCACCATCTCTCTCATCTCGTTGCATGTATGCTGAGTTAGGGTCCCCCAGGCCAGTCCTATTCTAAAAATACCAGCCAAAGGAAAGGAGGGCTGCCCCCTCTAGCTTGCTGGAGGAATCCCAGCAGAGGCTCTAAAACAGACTAGCTCTCAGATACATGCAGACCGATTTAGCTCCGTCTCTGTGACAGTAAAGGAGCTGTGGTCATCTTCCTTCTCCTCATATTGCCTCTCAAAGGGCAGAGCGGGAACCATTTCATTTAGGCCTCCTCAAAAGAAAATAGTGTGATCCTTTCTTTTCCAGGGTAGATCTGATCAATTAAACATTTGATTTCACACTATTTGTGGTGAGTAATAATTATGTAACAAGGGGGAAAAAAAAACTCTCTATTACACACTGTAATCTAACCCAAGCCTGTTTACATAGGAACATAAACGCAGGACTAGTCAAATGATTAAAAATTAAAATGAATGAAAATACCACTGCATTTGCACCTGTTTTACATGATAATTTACATTTCATAGTATGACGTCACTATGATGTTTTCCTCATGCCTTAAAATGCAAGTGTTGTCTTCTGGAGAAGTGACACTGTGATTGATAAATGACTGTAAGTTAATGATTCTGTTAGTATCAACCTTACGTTGGCCTTAACTTTCAAATGAACTCTCTATTCAGTATTCAAGGGTTAAAAATTTGATCTCATGAGAGAAAATGTAGACCGTGTGACTGATCAGTAATCAGAAAAAGTCTCATTAGAGCAGAATTTCTTAATCAGGTAAAATGAGGCGGTCCCTGATCAAATTATGATGCTATCAGGCTTACTCTAGATCTAAATATGAAGGTTCAACTCAAGGACAAACATTTATTTAGGTTATTATTTAGCATTTAATATATTTAACCATATCTGGTTTGAGCTCTGGCTCAAAATTGTCAGCAACTTTTAGTATCCAAAATATTCTGTCCAAGGCACCCCCACTTACCTAAAAATGTACACTTTTGGTCAAAATTATAACATTCTTAAGGTTAATAGTAATCATTACACATACATTACTTTTAAACTCAACCTGGCTTTAGCAGAGGACACATCTCTTACTTCTAAAATTTCATTGACTTTCGAGTTTAAAAGGTTCATTCATTCTCTCTTCACCACCTCAAAGTCTGTGCAGGATGATGCAGTAACAGGCTTCCTTTCGTAGGAAAAAATAAATTTAAAAAAATCACAGCCTGTGGTATCATCAGCAAAGCATCAATGAAATCAATCTGAATCATGATTATTATTATATAACAAGTTTCAGCTTCACATAGTATACCTCATCAACAAAATGACCCCCACCACACCCAAGCTGGGCTCTGAGTGTGGTATTTGAACTGGTGACCTTTCTAGCAATCCTGACAAGTCCAGGCTGCAGCTATTATCCACTCATACCAAGTCTAACAAAGTAATCAGGCACTTAGGATAACAACAGGCTGATTCAGCACAATTAAACAGAGCCTCAATTGCAATAATACCTCTGTCAGACACAACCTGGTAACTGGGACATAATAAAAGAAATGCACTGAAATGTTCTGGGTCAAAATAAATAATGATCAAGAGAAAAGGTAGTCCAACAAAGAAAGAAATACCTGCTTTCCCCTACAATTGTAAAATCACAGCTTTTGGATTTCAGTACAATCCAGATTCCTGTTGACTTTTACCACTGTGTGTGGTCAGGAGCAACAGTTGGGATTCAGCATAATTTCAACGATTGAAAATACATCTGGTTCGATAAAGGCGAGAAAAGGTTGATAGTCAGGTCTGCGAGAGGAAAGAACGGCAGTTTGTGTTGGAGGATACCTGTAATAACAACGTAGCCACCTATGAGAACTTTTGCAACAGCCAGCTAGCCTACGTTAGCCAACTGTTAAGTGACACATCACTGAAAGTTATTGCTTCCAGTTTAACCAGTGTGCTTTACTTTTAGTCTACTAGCAAGTGTGTAGTGGGAATAACACTGCTGTCTAGTAATGAACAAATAAAACTAACGTGAATGAGCATGGAGTACCCATTTAACGTTAGCTACTGAAACCTATAGGATGATATTTATTGTAGTGTTAGCTAACTTTGTCATCACAACTGTCAGTCATTCTTCTAGCTGGGACAAAACTAAGTGTCGGCTACAGGTGTGTCAGGCTGGACATTTCATTTCGCACTTTAAAAACTTAAATTGTCCCCATATAGTGTCCTGGTTACGTTAAACATTTCAGGGAATAGGCTGTGCCCTGAAGAAACAACAGTTTGCTGCTGCTAACACTAGCAAGCAGAGTAGCTCAGGGTGCCGCTCAAGTTAAGTCTGTAGCTAAAACAGTGCGTTATATGTACACTTTAATTGTTTTGACAAGCCCCAGCTCTGGCCCCAGGCTGTTCCACACTTTGCTACGTGTTGTCAGCTAGCTGCTCAGGCCGTGTAGATGCACGCCACGCCGGCTATCCACGTCACTACAGTTCGAGGATACAGCGGCCCGTCATGTCCCTGGCTAACTTAAAATGGCGGTGAATGCTAGCTAGCTGAATTCGCTGGAGGGAGTGTAAAATTATTTCAGTCAGGCAATTCTCCGCCAGCACTCAGAGACAGCTGCTCACGCCAGAAAACGAGTTCACCTACCTTTAAATCTGAGGTCGGAGGGAGGGTCGAGGATAAGGACCTGGTCCAACTTTGACATTTTAGCTGGGGATGCACTTGATTTCGGGAGCAACTGACAAGTGGAATTCCTAGATCCCTTGCCACTACTGAGTCAAATGCTGACTGAGCTTTGAGAACGAGCATGTGGGTACAAATACTTGAACGCGCGAGTGCACAACCCTGTTGCGCGCCCTCGTGGCTAAGCAACTGATGTGATTATGGTACAGTGAATTAGTTCCCCTTCTGCATGCACAAAAAGACACGGGAAGGAAAACATTTAACTTGGTTCTGGGCTTAAATAGAAACTGTAGGCTATTCTCTACACTGCAAAATGCATTTGAGCAGCAGCATGTGGGCCGAATTTAACACTTCACCCTGAGTGAACTATACTTAAAAAACAGAGGAACACTCACATCCTGTAGAGAAAACAACTCTGAGCAACATTTACCATCATAACACTATATCCACTTTTTGAAATTCAAAAAGGTAAGCAAATTTTAAAGACTTTAAAGGTTGTCAAATCTGGAATACCTTAACCACCAGAATTTAAAAACATCAACTATTGTAATAAATTTCAACCATAAGGCAAAACTGTGGGTCGAACAACAACAAATCTGTCAACATTGAATCACATCCAGTGTTGATATAATCTGTCATTAAACTCTTGTTTTACTTAATTTTGTTTTCTTAACTTGCAGTGTTTGACAGTTTCTTGACCTGTGTCAACACTTATGTATGTTGTTTAGTCTGTGTTGATTTTAATGTTGTTTTGTTACAGCTACTGTTTTTTGTTTGCTTCTTCGATATTATTTTTTAAAAACATAACCAGGGATATGGTCTGAAAATTACCTACAATGGCTACAAGTCCTATATATATTTATTCAGTTACATATTTTTTAATGTAACAATGGTTAAAAGTATCATCCCTGTTAAATAAATACATACAGTAAAGCCTATTCATAATGTCTGAACTGTAACTTGCTAACTATAATAACTTAATATTGGCTGGTCAATTCTGTGCATAATTTACAACCTCACATATTATGCAAAATATTATTTACTGAAGTTGCTTTCTGTAGATGCATGTAATTGAGCATGGTTCCACAGTAAACAAACCTAACTGTTGTCACAAGATTCTGGAAAATCACATCAAAATGTCTGATTTCATAGGTAAAAGTAACAAAATGTAGTGTGAAAAGTCCTGGCAGTACAGCAAAGGAAAGCCACACTGTGTTAGATCGCTGTAGCTAAACATTTTAAAGTGTAGAATTATTATTCAAGCCATGAAAATCAAGCACAGATGAGATATGTGCAATCTGTCATGTTTTAATGCCACGTGATAGAGGACAGACCCTTTAAGGCAGATCTACATGATATAATGTTTGATAGAAAATGCTGTGTAATAATAATAGCAGTTTGAGTATGTGCACAAACTCCTGATACAGCAGTGCAGTCTGAACCGTTTACTGATTCCAGTGACAACTGTGGCTGTGGTTAAATCCATCTTCGTGACAAGAAATAGAGACCCTCCCTCTGTAAGCTGCTGAGAGGGTAATCCACTACAGCAGACTGAATAAGGCCTCAGTCTGCATGTAATTTGTACTGTTTACAGTTATTTCACGTTTACAACATATGTGCAGAAATTACACATGACTAATTCGTTAAGTGTTTCTTATTTTCAACACTGTGTTCCTTACTTTGAAGCTGTAGAGGTTAGTACACATATGATGCTTCTGGACATAGGTGTGTGTGAAAAAAGGAACATTTGAATCCTTCTAGTTATCGTTTTTCACACACACCTATGTCCATATATATATATATATATACATGGACACTAGCCTCTCACTCTCACCGTCTTCCTCCATGTTGTGCTTTCCTCTTTGTCTTTTAGCAGCACATACGGTTTACAG
>JAPQRQ010000010.1:25808417-25836673 GCA_037367365.1 Apogon talboti | reverse complement strand
ATTTAGAGCTTTATATATGTATATATTTATATATTTTTCCTTTTCTTTTTCTGTTGTATTGATCATTTCTTTCCTGCTACTTTTTATTACACTTGAATGGAGCGACTGCAACACCCAATAATTTACCCCTGGGATTAATAAAGTATTCTGATTCTGATTAATTGCCCTAAGTCAGATTTTTGGCCAAATTGTAATACTTACTCTCCTAACATTGCTGCTTCATTTTATGCCGATATCACAATTTTGCCAAAAATATGACAAAGGGAAATATGCTACGAGGCTAACGTTATGGGTGAAGCCACCAAAACAAAATGTTTTTACGTCAAGTAGATTCCAGTAACGGGTGAAGTCTTCACATTATCTATGTGCCAATAAGTGTGCAATAAATGACCCTGTTGTACCACAACCACTTCCTCAATCAAATAAACTGCATTAGAGTTCAATGATACAATGAAAATTATCAGTCTGCGTTATTATTTTTCTGTAGAAATGAAAATCATGATGTAATACACATTCATCTTTTGTCTTCAGGGTTTATTTTGATAAGTTGCTTCACTAATTTGCTTACAAAATGTTTTTCTATATTTTGATGTGGAACAAACGTTTATCATGTTTTTCTTAGCATAAAAAAGAGTTTAAAACTACAAAAAAACCACATTTCATAATGTTTTTATCTCATGGTATTGGTTAATCAAAATAAAGAAAATGCAAAAAAAAAAAAAAAACAACTAAAAAAATGTAAACTTTAAATAATAATCTGGTTTCGTCAACCAATGGTGTATTTTTAAAAGTTGGTATAATAACAGTTGTTTCTAAGTTGATTGGTATTTAATAGACTGATATCCCCCCCTGAAAAACATTCAACATCATTGGAAAATTTACTATTTTTTGATTATATAAAAAAACTAGATAACTGCTGAACTGAACATGTAAGATTAAGTTGTAAATATGGAAACTGATAAATCAATCAATAAATAAATCTGGATTTCTAAATATAAAACTGTGTGTAATTAATCAGTACTAATGGAATTGAACAACTTATTGTCAGAAATCTTAGCTTTTATTTGTGAGGTATTATTTTATCGTTAAGCAAGAAATTCCACTTTAGAAGCTTAACCCATAAAGACCCAAACATCCACCCCCAACCAAAACCATCTACTGATCTAAAATGTTAAATCATTTCTGAACCACTTATCCTATCAATACATGTGAATAATTGGTGTAAGATACAGTTTGTCGTCTTTTCATGGTCATCAGATATGACCCATTTGGATGTTCAGAGGCTCTGTAGTTACCGTGGAAACACAGCTGTTTTCTACAACATTGATTCACCAGTAAAACCCATGGAGTTTGACAAATGACAGTGATCTGAGAGACTTTTTTTTATGTTCAGTTATTGATATCTTTACTGAAAAAGTAACTTTTTCTTCAGTTTTCTCTGTTTCTGATATAATAACTGTCAACTTTAATCTGAGCTTTAATGAACATCTACATGATCAGTGAATTCAATATGGGAAAATATTGGATTTTCACTGAAAAAAACACAAAATACTTCAAATAAAGAGGATATTAGAATAAAAGAAGATTAATTACTTAAGGTTAAATACAGAAATAAATTCATTTGGGAACTGCCACAAAAGTAGCGCTGGGTCTTTATGGGTTAATATTAAGTATCACTGCCAATATCCAGTCATACTTGTGTGTAAAACATCGTATCAGCACTGATTAATCAGCCAAAATTAATAATCACTCTATCTCTCCTTTAAACTTAATAGAAATACTGATTCGACATCATGACACCTATCAATTAATTAGCAAAGTTAACTAAAATTAACATTTTTATTGTGACAACATTTTAAGGTCATGTCAATCTGTCCTTGATTTGACCGTAGGCCAATAAAAACTCAGTGTCTTTGATGAGCAGTTAAAAACCATTTTTTTATTTTTATAATGTGACATAAAAAGTCAAACAAAGAATTTTAATACTTTATTAAGTTGATTAATAAACAAATGTTAATCTGTTCTACAGCGTATACAAAGACAGCATGTTGTAGGCATACAGGATGGTTGCAGATAATTGGCAGTTTAATACATACAATACACATATACATACACTTAGAATTAGTCTGTACTGATTTTTCAGACTAGTAAGTCATGCATTATTTGAGGATTACGTATGTGCACTTACGAGCCGTGACATACAGTAATGTACATGTACATAACAGAAAATATTAGAAGGCACTTGAATGGCAAAGAACACAGCACTTCTTGTGAATCTGATCACAACTGTAACACGTAATCTCCAATAAAACTCAATGGAAGAATACATTTATGTATCTAATATTAAGAAAATAGTAAAAAAGAAAATGATTCAATACCTGTGCAATTGTGTTTTTATAAAAACTCAAATTTTTTCAGCTTTTTTCTTAAGTAAGGTCACAATTGGAAGTTTGAAGGGAATTTGGTAGGACACTACATACAGAGACCATATATTATATAGAGTAGAAATGCATTGAAAACATTTCAACCTAACAAATGCATTATACATGTTGGTAAAAATAGTAGATTTTTCTGTCTGTTTTCTGTTAGCACTGTGTCAGAGTTGCAAAATTGCTGTTGTATTTTTAGTTTGGTCAAATTCAATGTTACAACTGAATGGATGTTAAAATCACCATACATTGTCTTAGTTGATACAGCTAGGCTAACATCTGTACTGATAATGTAATGTATTGGCTTAAGGTAATATTCCCACATGTTCTTCTTTGAGTTTTGTTAGTATATAAAAGCAGCCTTTTGGTGCTTTAATCACTGGAGACAGGTTCAGAATAAAACACATGCAGGTCTATTGATGAAACCCTTCTTTAGGTAAACAAAAGCAGTCGCTTACAACCATTCCCTGTAGTGAAACTCAGACAAAACATTTCAGCATGTAGAAAACGTCTTCGACAAATCACTATGTAAACAAATCTAGTACTGGTCACAGTGTTTCAACATGGGGTGTCATACTGTAATTACAATTTTTAGGCCTCTTAACGGTTCATTCTGCAGCATTACAGTTAAACCCTTGTACAGCAAATGTGTGTGAAAACACATGACAAGGTGGAATGTAAAGCTGCTGCGTTTAAGCCACACAACCAATTGCTCACCTAAAGTTAAATCTCGACAGCCTCTTATTCAAATATTTCAATATTCTACACAAGAGTGAGCCATATATGAACACAACATTTCCATGAGGAGAAAAATTAAGCCATAATAAAAAAAAAGACTATCAATAAAAGTTGTGTGCCATTTAAGAGCCACAGTGCAATGAAAATCTAGAGACCAGTTGACTCTTAAACTGAAAATGCAGATTCAACAGCCAAAACCTGACTATATGAAGCACATTAGTCCAACGCCTCAGTGGCTCAATATTAACTTGTGCCTCAATTTCATTACTATGTTATTTCTACCAAAAAAGAGTGAAAACACTGATGTTTTGCTGTAATTCAGGCACAACACCACCTGAGGGGGACAAACTGAAGGCTTCCTCCTGACTCCATCACAAATACTACTAATACATTTGGGTAAAACAGACGTGCACATAGGTCTGTATAATACTGCTGGCAGGTTTCTCTGTTCAATGTTATAATAAACCACACATGTAAGCTGACCTCCATCTGTCCACGGTGTTGTCTTTTTCTAGAATAAGACACTGTGTGCATTGTGGACGATGTGCGCTGCTGGGATGATGAGGGAGGGGTGGCGGAGTCCCTGGTGCTGACACAAGTAATCCCATCAGTCCCCGTTGGTACTAGCAGCATCTCCTGGCAGATGGAGGAGGCTGTCGGGAGAGTTTGAAGGACTCGTTGCTATCTACCTCAGGGTTTTCCAGGGGTGGAATCTGTTTACCTAAAATACACACAGAACATGGTTATTTACACCATTTCCACTTCAGATTTCAACCAAGAAAATAACATGTTCATACTTCTAAACTAGAACAGAGACCAGTAGTCCACTCATCTCCTTCCACAGTGATGTTAAACCACAAACAGAACACCCACTATCAACAATGTTTTCCTTCTTTTTATAAGTTGGTTTAACTATTACCACGTTAACAAAAGTCTTAGTTGTAATTTGTCAGTTGTTACCAGTGGTCAGTTTATGTGTTCATTAATTTTTTTTTATTTAACTGACTTACCATTAGGCTACATCCACATGTATATCTGCTGTGTTCAGTCCTACTGTCCACATTACCTTAGCTTAGAAACTCAAAAGTTGCATGGATGGACAAAAATGGACCAAACAATGACACACACCCGCATTCGTTGCCCACTGAGTCGCTATCACCAGATATAAATTCAACATAGATTCTGAATTCCTAGTGATGTCTTTGCTGTCTCTTCCAATAACTGTGTTGCAGTTGGATTTATCATGATATCACTAACTACATTCCCTACAGGCAAGTTGGTATTTGAGCAATTTGCAACAAAGTCCTGAGTGTACTGTTTCGGTTATCGCCACCTTGTTTTGGTTTTTTTTCTTTTTAGCTAAAACTGATAATATTTGGGCGAAGGGCTGGAGCTTAGGTCTTAAGGGTAAGATACTAACCTCTCCAAAGTATCTGTAATGCTAATTTGTTGAAATCTAGTAAAGTGGCAAAGTGTTTGTGAAATACTAGCAACTAATGTCAGATACTAAATGTTAACACATACAGTTGTGTTCCATAGCAGCAGCGCTGTATAATGCATTACTGTACAACGCCAAACCAATTATGCTATCAGGCCAGGAAAAAAAAAATTAAGGGACAGCGAAGTTCATTAAACAGTTGTGTAACAAAGTCTTTTGACAGTCTTTTTTGTGTGGCTTCTTAACAAAAAAAAATGTGTTATTCAATAAATAGAAGCTCTAGCTCAGCAGGCAAGTGTCAAACGCACCTCAGAATCAAAACCAACATGAGAAACAAGGTCCTCCATTCACCCTCGTATCGAAGAAACACCAGGGTCCAAACAAACAAAGAACACTAACTCATTGAGTGAGATGTTTGCAGTTTTTGAATGGAAGTCAAATAGAGTGAAGACTGTTTTTGGAACCCTAAAGTGGATAAGGATGAAACTGCACTTAAACTTAAACTCCTCAAAACTATTAAAACCATAGACTGTGTATATAATCACTGGAAGGGGAAACTATGACGTCACCCATTGGGTTCTGAACTTCTGTTTTAAAGCAAGTATTGTGTGATATAGCATCACCATGTTGGCTTTTTGGAGCAACAAGTGACCATATGTTAACCACAACTGCGGTGTGTGTGTGTGTGTATATTTACATTTTTATAATTACAAAGAAAAAAGTATTCTATTGGAAGAGAGATCTGATTAATGGAGCAATAATTTTAAGACAAACCACCGGAACACTTATTAGATGTACCAAATGTAAAGAAGAGCCTGGAAAAAAGTTATTGACTTAGTATTTTTAAAGCGAAGTTATGACTTGGAGGCCAACCCCAGTGGCCGTCAATGGTATTACAACTTAAAGATACCTCTGCATTGGCTTTATTTTGGAGCCCAGGTCCTTGTCCCTTGTTAAACATAAATATAAGGGCTTTTCTCCAGGCTGCTTTGTGGTACGTCAGTTCTTTTTACAGTAAAACTTCAAATACAAAACAGTTTCCACACATGACACAGATGCAACACGTGTATGAAACCTACTTATTTTCTGAAAGAGCTCCTCAACGTTGACAGCATTTCGGGCACTAGTCTCAATGAAAATAGCTGCAATTGATTCAGCAAACTCCTTGGCTTCCTTCATTGGAACTTCCCTGTTTGAAAGAAGGATACAGAAGTTAAGCGAGAGCAGATTTACAAGAATCAATTGAAATCTAACATCAAGCACCGACAAGGTACACTGTCTGTCATGGGAAATCTTTTAGACCAAAGTATTCCTGAAGTGTTTTCACAGCCTGATAAAAACAAGATGAGCTCACCTGATGTCTCCTAAATCATTCTTATTCCCTGCTATGGCTACAACTATGTCCTCTGGACCATGTTCCTTCAGCTCCTTCACCCATTTCTTCAGTGTCTGGAAAGAATCCTGGACAACAAGTTCATATTATGGTCAGTGCTAGGAGTGGCAACTGAAGGCATATTTTTGGGAAGGCCAAGGGAATATCCTGGTCATTTTATAAGAATCTAGCCAACATTTTTTTAACAACTTGTGTCACACATTTACTGCGTTAGAGGGTGTTTTTTCAGACAAGTTTCCATTAACAGACAAGAAAAAAAAATGACATTTGTAGGTCATGGAGGGAAAGGAGAGTGATGGAAAAGTAATTGAATTTTACATTAGGCTCAGAGTGTGAAACTGGCTCCTACAGTTTCACATATTAAGTACACCAGGGAGTTGTGGAGGCAGTGACAGCTTTACTGCTCCAGCTCTAGATGAAGGTCATCACTCGGGACAATCAACAGGAAAAGCTGTGGGATGCTTCATGTTCACTGTTGTTACTGTTATTTTATCAGCTGGAGATATGATGGACTGTCACTGTTTTGGTTTAAAGACCTTAATATGGACAGAGAACATGCCCTTACATGTAGTTTGTGTTAAATTCCATTAGATTACTCAAAGCGAGAAATTGACATTGTCATAACATAGATTATTATTATTATTACATGTTTATGCTTGATTGATTAAAGCTGAATCAACATTAATGTTTACATTTGTGTATTTGTGGTCTAAGTGCATGTACACATAAAACCAGTGTGATGCTTTGTCTGGCAAAAGGATGATGGTACAATTGTATTCTTCAACATTTGGTTATTAAATCATCAAAAATGAAAATAAAGTTATGCAAATTTACATTTCATTAGTAGAGCATTTTGTTTTTACTTAGTTTCTGAAATACATTTTGTTGTCTGCCTAGTGACTAATCCTTCAAATAAAATAACACTAGAAATGTCCCTTTTTACTCTGTCCACAGCATGAAATCAGTGAAAAAGATCATATAAACATGCCTATTTAGAGTCCACACACACTTTTATAAGGCAAAATTTAGGAACATTTCCGTGACCTTTCATGGACAGATGATATAATTTTCACAACTGTTCACAACTTTTAAGGACATGAGCTAAAGTGCACTTTATCACTGTATGAAAATAAAATAGCTAGATAGTTTTTCATTCTCTAATCATTGGATATTTTTCTATTCATTTACAAAAATACTACTACTACAAAGAATTATTCACCTGAATTATAATATAGATTGAAATGATAAAGAAAATTATGGAATTTTATGCAAAACTACACTATGCAAAGTGATCCTAGCCCTTAATCCCTATGGAAAACCCTGAGGTATACTCTATTATTAACCTTTCCATTCAGTGTCTTTGTCTTGATTCCTCTTTTCTGAATTTCACAGACAAAATCTGTGTATGTAAATTTATCAGGGGTGAAAATGATGGCAAAGATAAAAAGAAAAAGTTCAATTATCAGTTTTAGCATGTAGATTTACAATCACTTTTTACATGAAAATAGGGAAAATTCCTTAATTATTAACTTTTACTGCAATAAAACTAATGTAATCTAATTTATTTCACTGACATCTTTGACTTCTAAATGTATGTGGCCTGATTTTCACATTTTATTAAAGGCATTCTGTAGCTGCTTTTACATGCTATAATTCCCTGACTTTTCCAAAATATTTGACCATTTTAGGTCATTTTATGACTTTGCTTGGAAAATGAAATTTTACAATCATGTTCTTCATGACTATGAGAACCCTGGCATTGTAACTCCATCCTCCTCATAGATCAGCTACTATGGTGCAGATACTTTCATTACAACCTGTTTTAACTCTATTACACATGTAACACAGTCATATTTTTATTGTATATACGTTTACTCCCACAGTTCCAGACACTGATGTGTCATGTTGTTCTTACCAGTTTTGTGATGTCATAGACAATAACAGCAGCAGCCGATCCTCGGTAGTACATAGGTGCTAATGAGTGAAACTGAAAAAGACAACATATTGATGAGGGTTAGCATTGTCAGTCTATTACACACATCATCAGCAGTGTCTTATATGTCTTATAAACAAAACATTTAAAAGTGGGGCAGCCGTGAGAGGGTTGGCGATGGGTCGCTGGTTCAATTCCCTGGACAGAGAAATTGTTGGCTGATGTGCCATTGAGCAAGGCTCTGAACCCCCCATTTGTTCCCCAGGTGCCTGACATGGCAGCCCACTCCTCCTGGTTTGCACTGTGTGGTGTGTTTCTACATGTTCAGCTATTGATGGGTTTAATGCAAATGGTCTATTTCAGTGTGTATCACATGTTTGCATGTAAAATATAATGATAAATAAACATTCTTCTTTGTCTAAAAAGGCCCATGAACTTTATGCTTAAGAAAATCTCCTCGCTATTCCACTTGGTCCAGTGTTTAGAAATGTCAGATTTTCTATACAGTAGGAGTAGTCCTGGCCTTCTATATAAGACTTTCCTTTGCAAAGAGCTTTGCGGAGTTTTTATTTCAAGATTTCCCACTTTTACTATCTATAACCGATGCTGTTTACCTGTTACTTAAAACAACAGGCTATAACTGAGATGACCAGAAAGCGTGATAAAGATAGAATTTTAAACTGCGGTTTGCGAAATGCCTAAAAAGGTATCATTTTCTTACACAAGCAGGAAATACTTGGCCTAAGTTTTCCATGCAGTAAGCATATCTGGGAAGCTCCAGCTACTCACACCACCCCCTTCCCATGATGAATCACTGAGATGATACAACAGTCTCATGACCTTTGAACCCAACATGAATCATCTTATTTCACACCTAATAATAACTCCATGTCATGACGACCCCCTAACAGTGACAGGTCTGTGTCACTGCTGGTGCTTCTTGATGCAAAATGTAATGGAAAATTAACTTTATAAAATTGTGATTCATAAAGTGACGTGCAAACATTTTTTGCAGCTGATAGTAGGTGAACTCACCCGTTCCTGTCCGGCTGTATCCCAGATCAAAAACTTGTGTAATTCATTTCCACATGGCACTGTCTTGGTCAGGAATGATGCTCTGTGGGCAAAAAGGAGCATTTCACGAAAAGGTTTTGAAGAAAATTCTTTACAAAGGATCAAGTAAACAAATGTGTTCAAGTCAGCAATACAAACACTGAGAGTAAACAGTCTGGAAAAAGTGTAGCATGATATTTATTTGGACCTAATTTGATTTCTGAACTATTTTTAAAGTTATAAGTGTGTCAGAGCAAAGCATGCCTGTGTGGGAGTGTGATCTTTAATGAGGTAAACACACTCATCTTACCCTATTGTCGGACTAATGTTGTGATCAAAGTGGTCCTGAACAAATCTGCAAACAATACTAGATTTCCCCACTCCGGTGTCCTGGAAACAGAGGATCACAAGTTCATGACAGCACACATACACACATAGGCAGTGGTCACTATTGAACCCAAAGGTTTATGCAACAGTCTGGTCACATGTCCACCTCGTCAAATAAGTGTTATGTCACCAGAATTTACACTCTTTCTAGTCAATATTACTTGTGCAAGACAGTGTACTGTACCTTTCAATAACTGATCAAGGAAATTAAAATTAAAATACTTTAATGTGTTTTGTACCCCATGGCATGTAGTCAAGCCTTTTTTGTGAGCCAGGTTTCAAAAACATCTCTCATAACCAGTGATGGGATGTGAATAAGTATCATCAATTCCTACAATTAAATTTGATGTGTACTTTTCTGAAGTCTTTTGATTCTATGCAACTTTATACTGATAATCACAGCTTTTAAATGAATAGCCTACTTTTTATATCTACCGCATTTGTCTGACAACTTTAATTGTTTCTCAGATTCCACTTTTTCATCCCCTTCCTGTCTAATGAAAACCACACATCTCCAACTTTACTGACTTAAAACATTTGTGATGAACTGAAGGATGTTTCCTTTGTGGGTTGAGGTTGAAACTCCTGATTCTTAGGCTAAATAAACTCTTGTCCCAAGACTGCCAAGGCTGCAAATCACAAAACACTAGCCAGACCCGCAGCCAGACTTGTAAAGATAGGGTATGGAGTTGGGCATCGGGCAGAACCTCAGAGTAGAGCTCTGTGGTTCAGGCATCTGGTTACGATGCCCTCTGGATGCCTCCCTGTTGAGGTGTTTCAGGCATGTCCACATGGCAGGATGCCCCAGGTAAACCCTGGATGCTCTAGAGGGATTATACCTCTTGGCTGACCTAGGAACACCCAAGGAGAGTGAGGGAAGTGGGTTTCCCTGCTTAGGCTCCTCTCTCCATGACCCAGATAAGTAGTAGGTAAGATGGATGGATGGACAGATGGATGGATGGATGGACAAATGATGGATGGATGATGGATGGATGGACAGATGATGGATGGACGGATGGATGGACAGATGGATGGACGGACGGATGTTCATCCAACACTGGATTATCATGGATTGTCACAGGCCTGTTTTTCTGAACTAATGAGGACTTGACAGGATGGTGATGTTACAAATATATAATTAAATGATCTATGATGTACTGCTGTAGATTGAACTAACCACCACCACCACTTTAAACGTACCGCAGTAAAATACAACATATACATGGATAGATCCACATTATATATGGATCCATATATACTGTATATATATGAACACCAAAACACTGACTGGAACCATTTTTACCACACGACTACTTTTAGCAGACATTCCATACATTTTACTGACAATGATAAAGACTTTAAAGCCAGCCATGTATTTATAGTCAAGTATTTTCACGGTGTGGCATCAGTCCTTGTAGATAAATACAGGATTTGACCACTTCCTGTTCCTCTGTAGTGAATATCATTGCTCAGGGATGAGAGGACAGTGAACAGAGCTCTGTGTGAGCATGTCAGTGGCCCCATTGCGGAGGAATGAACAGGCCTGGTAGACGTTATGAAGCTAACAAGTTGCTAGTTCGTCTTTAATTCATCGGTAAAATACCAGTTGGCAGTGAAAAGTCTCTGCGTGTCCCTGTCACTGTTTATTCAGAGGAACTGGTTGCGATGTTTTGCTAACGCAGCAGGAAACCAACGGCTGTGCCTGCTTGTAGCGGTTCTATAATGACGTAATGGCCGATATACAGAGCCAGACGTTACACAAATGAGACAAAAATACACAACACCATTTACTCGCTGTCGGAAACGTCTATGTTGGAAATAACATTATGTTACATTAAATAATAAATGTTCGACTGTTGCGCCCACCGGTTGACGAGCTGTTTTTGCTCAACAGGCTATCAAAAGGAGTTCCATTTCTAAGTTTTCAGAACAAAACTAACACGAAAATGTGAAGACAGTTGAAAAATACACGACATTTGAGTGAATAATCCTTGCCAGTCGCGGCAGGTAAATTCTAATAATGTGCTCTGAACGTCAAAATGTTGTCGGTTAGTTACAGTCGCAGCCGACTGAAGGAATTTTCCCCCAAAACGGATCAACAAAAACATCTGTCAGAACTTACCCCTAAAAGGCAAACTTTGAGCTCCCTTATAGCCATGGTGCGTTCAGTACGTTTTAAAGCATCGTTTGTTTAATGTTCAGTCAATGTCTTTGTCTCGTCATGCTTGAAACTTTAGATTTTTTCCTCTTCTTCAATAAAAGACAAACCCAGCCCCTGACAGACAGACAGACAGACTAGAACTTTCAAAATAAGACTCACAACTGTCACTTCAACTCCATTTCCATCAGCGATGACTGCGCTACTTATAATATTATTACTAATTATTATTATTACTAGTATTATGTTATTTCATTAATATTGGCTCTAAAATAAAAATGAAAAATTTAATTTAATTAAAAAATAAAAATATGTCATAAGATCCACCTTACAACTCCTTATGCAATGTTTTATCATGTTCCTGTTTCTGCGCATGTCCGTTTAACTAGCAGCCCTTTATCTAGCTATCTAGGTTAGCTGTACTGCTATTACCAAAGAGAGACTAAATGCATTGTCCCGATACCAGAATAAAATAAATATAACATCAGACCATTTTAACAGAGGAAACTTTTTAACCTTGCTTTATTTTTTAAGGCAAAATAGCAGTTTCCGTTCTTTTACTGTTAATTTCATTTTACTTAACTGGGCTAATTATCAAAGTCTGGTGGTTCTCCTATCTCTGTAATATTAAAGTCTATTCAGTTTTAAAGTGCATTGTTTATCGGTCATTCCGGTGATCTAGTCACTCGTTGACTTCATAAATGTTTGTCATGTTTATAATGATAATAATTGAGGGGGATTAATAATAAATAATAATAAGGGGGAAAGTTGTTCCTCCATATTACAAGTATTCCAATAAATTACACTCCTGGCCGAAAGTTTGGGGAATTACACTTTTTTTTATTTCAACATGTTTCTGAGGCACATTGAAGAACAATTAGAACGTTTCAAAGAAATTTAAGGACAAATAAATCACATTTAAGCAAGGAATCCATTTGTGACATTTCCAAACGTTTTGGCCATGAGTATACATGACAACCTCCAAAATAAGAGAGTAACAGGGTGAAAAATACTGAGCTAAAACTACTGTAGAATTTCAGGGATCTACATTTAAAAAGTTAATCCTACAAATGCATCTTTTATAACCATGTCATAGATGTTTTTTGCATTTTTTTTTACTTAAACGTGCAGAATACAATAGGCTAACAGGGTGAAACTTTAAGAGTGTGACAAGCATAAAAAATTTTCAAGGTGTAACACTTGAAGCTGTGAGCTTGCACAGCTAAATTACTGTAGGAAAAAATATTTTATCTGACTTCAAGAAAATGGTAAAATGGTCTAAGAGGAATTTTGGTCTTTTCTTTGGGAGGCTGTTAAGTACATACCAACAGGGATGAGGACTTCAAGGACACGTATGTGTTTTTTTTTGTCTCACCTGATTTGAGTACATGATTAGAGACAATACAGCCTTCAGGTGTTTGTTTTCATGGTTTATCATTCATTCAGATTGCATCATAAAATTCAACACATCAATACAACGGTGTGTAAAAGTCAATGTAGTATTTTTTTTTTATGTTGATTATGTTTCAGATGCCCAAATATACACTAAAGGCACTTGTGATAAAAAAAATATGGCTCATTTGGACAAGTTTCTGTAAATGATAAGAACATAGAAGTCAGTGTGCACTGGGAATGTCCATAAGACAGACACACTTGAAATGGATGTGTGCATCATCGTAATACTGTGACAGGCAAGTTATTAAAAGAATGTGAAAGACAATGAAAAGCACAAAATATTAAAGTTTAGAAATACAAAAGCATAAGTTTTGTGTTATCAGAAGAAATACAGAATCAGGCAAATTCATTAGATTGACACTTTATTCTTCACAGCATTATTTTGTCTGCAACAACAGGCTATAAAAGCTTGGGACCATATGAAAATAACCTTATATGAGAAGATTCTGAGCCCAACTAGCACTATCCGTTTCAGTCACAGGATTAATAACATCTTGAATCATGAGTCCAGATGAGATTGCTTTGATTTGCCTGTGACCAAAGCAGAGGCAGTCACACCAGCAAAACTCCATACAGGTCATTAATAATAATAAAAAAAAAAAAAAAGAAAAAAAGAATGTATGACAAAAGAGCTGAAAATACAGTATGTTTGCAATTTTACAACAATATACAGAAAGAGGAAGTAGGCCATGTCTTCGCTTAAAACATAACTGAACAATGACAGTACTTTGTAACAGTCATAGATCAGCTGTGAAATGAAATGATTGACTTGTAATGAGTTTATTATTGTCACTTCCAACTGATGGCATGATAAAGTAACTCTACACATGAAGAGTTAATACCATGACCAAATACACAACAAAACTAAACCAGCCTCCAGTTAGTCTCTGCACACGTTACGGAGACAGTAATCATCGCCACAGATTTGTTATTCCACCATTAAACTGTAGAAAAGTCTGTTCCCCATGTTTACATGTTTGTGCAACAGAGGCAGAGATATGGCATCAAATTGAGGTCAGATAACATTGCAAACGTACATGAAGTATTGTAAAGGAAAGTGAAGTTTTGTAAACCAAATATCTATATTTTTAAAAATGCATCTACAAAACTCATTTTTCACCTACAAACCTGTTTTTTACGTTTACAAAACCTTGTCTGTGGTTACAAAACTTGTATATTTGTATAAACTTGTAAATGCAGACAAGGTTTTGTAAACACAGAAAGCGTTTTATAAAAGCAAAAAATGGGTTTGTAGGTGCATTTTTAAAAAGAAATATCTATTTTTGGTTCACAAAACTTCACTTGCGCTTACAATACTTCACGTATGTTTACAATGTTATCTGACCTCAATTTGATGCCGTACAGAGACACCAGAAAAGATGATTGCACTATAGACCAAGCGTCGTCACAAAAACTGACTAACAATGCAGCTGTGTTCCTACAGTTTGCAGTGATGAATATACTTTTGTTGTTGCGCATTTGTTTGTCGTTCATGTTTTCATCCATTGGTCAGTCGCGAGGTACAACACCACTTTGTTTATGTGCATTTGCTGCTCAAAGAAAAGAAAGCATTACAATATATTTATACATATATCCATATATTACTAAAAAGCTGAAATTTAAAATCAATGCATTTCTTGTATAGTCATCTGTATTCTTCAGAATACTTCTTAAATATATAATATATAGACCAATCATAAATTCTTCAGTGTCCAAAGAGTTTTTGTGTTAGTGGTTCTCTGGGGAATCTTGTCCAGTCTCTTCAGTTATGGCACAGTGGTTTTTATCCGAATATGTCAAATTTGCATCTAGGTAAAGGACAAATTGCCTGACAGGGACTGAGATTAAATGTAGTGACCTCCTTTTGAGCACAAACCAGTAAAAAATAAACTTTTTGTGAGCTACTGGAAAGGTCTACCTTGCGCTCTCTTCCCTACCTGCTTCATGGATCCCTTCATTTCTCCTGTCACCCTCCTTCATACAGGCTTGGCACTGCAAATGTATGTAAAAGTATGGTCCCACCAACTCGCTCATGTGAGTAGCCAACTAATCTGTTACAGTACATTCTCTATATCTACTGTTGTCTGGGAAAACAGGTAACCAAAAATATGTGATATGTGGGAAAGAGTCAGGATGACAAAAGCAGGAAAAGTGATTCTTCCATGAAGATATGTGTCACATGAACTCACCTATCCAGCAATGAGATCTCTAGTCAGTAACTAGTGACACTACAGGACAACTGACCAGCGGTACAGACAAGACTGCAGCACAGAGCCATCAAATACATCACTGTCGTGGCATCTCACATGTTGGCGTCTCTCCTGTCTTTGCTCGGTGAGGGCTTTGCAGGATCCTTAGCTGCTGCTGCTGCTGCTGCTTTTCCATTGGCTGGGACTGCAGTATCTGCAGCAGCAGCAGCAGCAGCAGCAGCTGCTACCACCACAGCTGGTGCACCTGCAGCAGCAACAGCGGCAGCGGAACGTTTGGTTTGCTCCTCACTGCGGGCCTCGGGGCTCGGCTGTGTGGGCGGGGCTTGCTCTGTGGACGGCTGGACAGTCAGTTCCTGCTGAAGTTTGTGGCTCTGCAGGAGGCGGAGCTGGACGCGGAGCTCCAGGATGGCTTCCTGCTCCTCATGGATAGCCTGGTTCAGATGGGTGTTCTTGTTCTAGTGGACAAAAAACAGGGTTTAGGAAAAGAGCATTTCCAACTATATTCAGTGAAAATTCTTAGCTCATCATTTTAAATAGATATTTCAATTCCACTAAAAAGAAAACGTGGAACAGATATGGACACATTTGCATGGAGCCCGCCGAGTTTCAGCTGAGAACAACTAAACCAAAAAGAGCCATATGTTAATCTGTACTCCCAATATATAAACTGGACTTGTAACTCACTGGATTCATTTTAACACCCCCAGAATCACTTCACACATCATTGGTCTCTTGTCGGTTATACTTCATGTATTACTTACACTTAAAGTTTAGAAGATTTTGCATGAATTTTTATTAGGTAAAATATTCAATGGTACTGAATATTTGATAGTATGTCTTTTTGCTGTTGTACTTTGTAAATGGCTCCTACATGCAAACAAATATACATAGAGAAGTACAGAGAGAGCTTTAACTTCATTATGCATCATATTTTTGATTCCAGAGATTCTACTCTGTGAATAATTAAAAATAACAACTTTACTTACAAGTTACACTGCTTGGACAAAAAAAAAAAAAAAAAAAAGAAAAAAGTTGCACATGCAATATTTCACTGCACCACCTTTGGTTTTGATTACAGGAGATGTTCACTGTGACATCTTTTTTGCCTCATTAATGCTTATGGAGTGTCACAATAAGGGTCATAATATTTCTTCCATCCATAGTTGCATTCATTTTTGATTATTGATGATGGAGAATCGGACCGCTGCATCAAGTCTTCATCACATCCTAAATTAGAGTCTGGACTTTATGGTGGCTAATCCATGTGTGAAAATGATGTCTCATTCTCCCTGAACTATTCTGTCATAAGCCTGATGATCCTGATCAGTCCTGGCATTGTCCAATCTTTATGACATTAAAGACAAGAGAGGCTACTTACTGCATCAGTTAGAGTTAAATAACCTGTTATAGCTGAAACATTATTAACAACTACAGTACTTACCGATGGAAGGATCTGAACTACTTGCTTAGTTAAAGCCAGATATGTATTTAATGTGTATTAATGTAATAATGTGTATATGTGTGTTTAACTAACTGCAGTAAGTAGCCTCTTATTTCTAGTGAATGTCTCCTGTAATCAAAACCAAAGGTGGTGCAGTGAAATACTTTTTTTTTTGGCCAGGCAGTATATAAACCTGTGGCCATAGATCAATTTTTGCTATTTTCAAAACATAAATAATGTTCTCATCTTTTCATATTTGACACGAAACTCAACACTCCTCTGTCAATTAAAAAAACAGACACTCACCTCCAGTTCCTCATTTTGCTTCTGCAGATCTTCTAGAATCATCTGCAGTTCCTCCTCATCCTCACTCTCACTTTCACTGTCTGATGAATACTCCTCTGTCTCACTGCGACCCTGCTGCCGACTGAGGGACACGCAGGTGTAAATGAAATCCACTTCACTTGTAATAACTGCTGTTCATCCTAATCTGTAAGAACAGATACATACTCCATCATTTCTTACCTCTGTATGTCTGCTATTTCTGCTCGCAGTCTCTCGATTTCTTCCTTCTCAGTTGCAATCTGTCTCCGCAGAACTTGCTCAAGAGATATCAACTCCTCTTGCTCTGTCAGGATCTCATTTTCCTGATTATGGAAAAGAAGACAGGAAAATATGAAATCTATCTCAGAAGTGAAGCCCAATGATTAAAAAAAAAAAAAAAAAAAAAAAGGTTTGAGCGGAGAAAGTCAGAATCCAAGCTCAGATTTTGATTCCCCTCAGCCCATTCTTAATAATGACTCACCTGGGCTAAGAGGAGGTTAATGACTTCTTCTTCATTTTCAGTCATTTCCTCTTTTGAAACATCTTCCTTCGATAAGCTCGCTATCTCCTGGGCAATCTTACTCTCACATTCCTGGAAAGATGGAGAGCAGAAGATACAGAAATGGAGCAAAATGGTCAGGTAACTCTGGTTCCTGAATATCGGCAATGCTGCAACTACCTGTGACTTTTTTAGCTGCTTGTGAAGTCACACTAATTACAGACAGCTGATTCAATGGGTTGCTTTCATGTCTCCCAATAAAATACAGGTGTTGAAGTAAAGTTGGATATGGTCAAAAAAATGTCCTCTTTATTTTGTCAGTGTGATTGAAAAAAAACCATATTGTTTTCTGGCTGCATGAACTGAAGACAAAACATAATTAAAAATGAGTTTAATATTTGTTGAACAAGAAATGCCTTAAGTGAAATAATCTTGATGTTGTAATGGAAGTATTTTTAATTTTTTTCAAAAAGCAAAACTTTGATTAACTGAATTCATTTGTTCAGGACCAACTCTGACTCACCTGACGTTTGGCCTCCCTCAGTTTGCGCTTCAGTGCAGTCAGGATTCTCTGAACCTCCCACAATCGCTCCTCTTTGGACAAGTCCTTCACACCTGCCTGGAGGTCCCTGTGCAGGCGGTTTAGCAAATACTCCTAGAAAAAAGACAACAACACACATTTACAAAACAGACCAAAATTTATTTAACAGTCATACACACAATAACTTAACATGAGTGATTTCCCTTCATTAATTACATTTAATTAAAGAAAAGAGTAAGGGTCACTGACTCTGAATACAAGCATTAGCTGATAGATTGCAGTGAAATACATGGAGTGAAATACATGGTAATGGTATACATAAATATATGCATTCTTACACACACGGTTCCATGCAAGACGGTGGATGTGGATTGATAGACTGCTCTAGTATAAAGTCTATGGTTGAAATTATGGAATACATGTTGACAATATATCAAGTTAGTCATAAAAGGAAACCTGAGGGCAGATATGGTTCGATAGGATCGGCCACTGTGTCAACAGAATGAACTACAAACAGATGGAGCTCATATTATCTACTGTACAATTGTGTATCACTTCAATCTTCTCTACCGACTATCCATTGGTTAAACTAAAACAGATTTGCGAATATTTCTGAGAAGCAAAGACACAGATTTAAGGCTGTGAAACAAATGAATATTTTTTCACTGCATCTTGAAAAAAATGAAAAAAACCTACTTTTCAAATGTTTGTAAAGGGAGATTTTGCTATCTTTAAGTTTCTCGCTATCAAATAAGTGCACAAACATATATTTAAACAAGAAGCAAAGAAGAAACAAAAGACAATCCTCATCATTTCTGTTTGCAGACTCAACCCTAAAACCAAGCTTTGTTTATGTATCACTAGTGTGCCCAAAGAATGTACCATAAAAAATTACCAAGAAGCAAAAAAAAACAATCATCTCTTCCCAAATATAAATGTTAAATAAATGTAATTCAAATTCCATTGTTTTTAAATATCTCCAAGTACAAGGAATCAAAACAACTTCAGTCATTACTGCACATATGAACTGTGAATGAATCGACCTATGAACATGGTATTAATGCAATATTAATTCAAGTAAATGTTCTGTCTAAATTATTCTTAACACATTAGTTAAAGTATTATCCTTTTTCTTTATCAATAAATTGCATTTAGGTTCCTGTAGTTAGTCATGAGATGGAGACTGCGGCTGCTGCAGGACTGAACTCACCTGTCTTCGGATTTCCTCCTTGATGCTCTCCTGGGTCTCAGGCAGCGCCGGCATCGTCGCCATGTTGGACCAGCGCAGCGGACGCACCACCGGCTTCAGGACTATGTCTCCAAACAGCTCTCTCACATGTGTGAAGAACATGTAAAGGACACGGTTTCCAATCTGAACACAAAGTAAAAACATCAGATAAGCAAACACAAAGCTCACAGCGTTACATTAACATCATTAAATCTAGTAACCACATCTGTCCTTACACTTAATTGCTTCTAACTCTTTGCTTTGTGTGCGTGTCAGGCTGTCTCTGTATCAAAACATTCCTGCATATGTATTTATCCTGAATAAACTAATTGATGGTGGTGTTTATATCAGTGTTGTGGCGAGTGCTGCTGTTAGTTTAGAATAAGTGGGGCAGCCACAGAGACGTCCCCTATGGGAATAAATTAGCTTCGCTAAACTGGGCCAGGGTCTCAGAAATGGATGTTTGATCCAAAAAAAAAATCTTGGTTAGTTTGTTGCTAGGGGGATGTGCCTTATCTTCCTAAGAGCCTGAATGCAAACCTTGTTATGCTGTTTGATGTTTACTTTTCTCGCCTGTTGCTGAATTGCTTTCCCCTGCAACATCACCCCAAATGTACTTCTTTACCTCATCTTTTTTTCCTTCTACTGTTATCGTTCAATAACTTCACCTATGTTTTCCCTCTGACCTGTATAGTTGGGTTGAGGACGATGGAAATGTTCTGAATATTCATCTTGGTATCTGCCTCTCTGGTGATGACGTGGTCCATGTGTGCGACAAGCCAGGACAGAAGGAGGCGGCTCTCTGTCGACACCTCTGTTAACAGCCTCTGGAACTCCGTCACCTTCTCCGCCTCCACCTGCCGACCGCAGGCGTCCTCGAAGCGCTGAGCCAGGTCTCGGCCCAGCAGGTTCTCTGGCAGCTCCCGCAGGTACTGCTTCAGGAGGCTGGCCACTGTGTGTGGGTCGTACTCCTCCAGGCAGGGGCACTCCTCACGGTCATACGCCGCTTTCAGTTCATCCACCTTGGACTTCATACCTGAAAAAGACCACAAGTTGTAACTTTTACCAGCCATCAGGTCACTGGCATCCAAAAGGGTTAGGGTTATATTTGAGACAATTTTGTACTCATGTACTTTATGTTGTTTTGTTAGCTATATTTTAAACACAGAAACCAGAAAATTTGCCCTTTCAAATGAAGTCTAAAACATGCATTTTGACCTTACGCTTCTTGGTAACACTAACTCTCTATGTAAGTGGAGCTTAGGATTAGCATTTTACCAAAAAGGATGAATATGAAAAAGATAACACAAGGTCAAATACAATTCTGACAGTAGTTTTGTATTCTGCAAGACTTTTTTGATGCTATAAAATGATCTTTCAAGGTTTGTGTACCTGAGACCCGGTAGATACCCTCACACTTCATGCCATAATTCTCAATGTAGTCCACACACTCTCTGAAGATGGCTGGCAGCTGGATGCCGTCGTACAGAGCTGTCCTCTTGACAGCCTCAGTCAGTGGTGCTCCAAAGACGGGTCTAAAGGTGGGTGTCTCCACTGGGACCGGCTCAACCTCTGTTGTAGGTTTTTTCTTCTTCTTCTTCTCTTTCCACTGTTTGACGACGTCAGCGGCCGTCAGGTCCTTGGACTTCTTATCCTTGGCCTTGTCCTCCTTGGGGAGCTTCTCCTTCACCTTGAAGTCCTTCTCCTTCTTTTTGGAAAAGCTTGGCTTCTTGAACACATGGATCCCCTTGGAGCGCTTCATCTTGGACGGGCTCTCCGCTTCGTCTGCTGAGCTGTCCTCCTGAAAAGCGGCGTATCCTTCCGCTGGTAAAAGTAGTGAAAGAGCACAGAAATAGGGTTACATCTGAGGACAGAAAAACCTATTTTCCTTATCCTACTCCTACGACGACAGAACCACGATAGCGGTGAAAGAGAAACAGGAAGAGAGATGTGCAAGGGAGAGAAGACAGCAAAGGAGGGGGAGAATGGGGACTTGGAAAAGAGGTCAGCCACTGATTTAGCATAGTTCCCACTGCACCTTACGCCTCTCCTCACAGAGCAAACAGCCAAAAGACACGCTCAAACACAGATATAGGCCTTTTCTTCATAGTTTTAGTCCCCTCAAATTTTCTCTACTTTGGGATTTCCCCAGAAAGCATATTGTGTATCACACCACTGACTGAGGCAAACCTCCACTCGACTCTGTGGGTGTGTCCTGAAACTGCCCATCGCTTCCTCTATCCCACCGTACCCTTGTGCTGGAGCTAAATACAGATATGGAAAAATCCTGACAGAAAGGAGACAATGGGATCAACTACCACTTAGTGAAAAACATTCCAGTAAACCAATGTTTTCTACTGCATAATAATTCATCTTGGATATCTCAAGACATTTCAAGGATTGTGTTGGAAAAAAAAAAAGTGAAAACGTCAACTAAGATCCTGGTGACTGTAAAAGCCTGTGCCCATGCTGCAAAAACTCCCCAATAGAACAGAGCGAACATCCAAGAATGGACTATTTTAATTTCCTTTAAACCCTTCTATAGTAAAGTGATAATATTCATCACAACAGGATTATATTAATACTAGACATGATATCAAATTTGGTTGAAGACAAAACTACACACATGCTGTAAATTGCAGTATGGTAGGGTTTTGTGGATGTTCATCATGAATTTCAATACCATCTATTTAAAAACAAGCAATTGATCAGACTTGTGAATGGAGAGATTTATGATCACGTTTAGCCAAACCTTTTAATTCTATGACTTAAAAGGTATTTGGACTAGATTTTTTAGATTTTGTAAGGTCTCCTTCTGTAAGGTAAACTCAATAGCAGTTTTCTTATCGAGAAAATGTATGATATGAACTGATGTTGCTGGATTTATGTCCATCATTCAATAATGTCATTAATTACATTACATCCTGCACACCCTCTAGTTTCCTAAAAATGTTCCCTTTCACACTGTTTAACATTTTGACTTTCACGCACTACAGGCAGAAACAGGTATTAGAGCAGAAATGTATGAAGCTGTTTTTACTGCACACAAGATTTTGTCACCATATATTTTGTTACAGTTAATTCAGTTTAGTTTCTAGTTGAGTTTGTCTTTTAAATGCCTGATACTTGAGTGTAATTTGATAGCTATCTTACATATAAATGAGTCTTATGTGTTGAATTAGAAATTAATTATTCAATACATTAAGAATCCCCTCCTTGAGTTTTGTATGGGAATGTTTGTGGTTAAGTTCACTCAGTCTATGACCAAAAATAAATCAACACTGTCTCGTATGTGCTTATATTTATTACTTTTAGCCTGGAATTCTTTGTTTTTACCTCCTGTATGGCAGAAAAAATAAGTCTTTATAATTCTCAGAAATAACTAAGAAAAACACTTCTATGAACTCAGCAGAAGTCAAACTACCAGGTGACATTATGTGATCTGACCAAAAAGCTATGCTATGGCTGCAATCAAAATAACTTCGCTGATGTTGTTATGTCATCTGTCTCTCTAGTCAGTAGAAGTATTACTGGATCATATCTTACTTCGCTTCTCCTTCTTTTTAAACTTGTTCTTCTTCTTGCTGTGCTCTTTGTCATCATCTGAGACATAAGCATCTGGTGCCTCATGGTGATGGCCATCATGTGGCGGTGACGGCTCTCCAGTTCGGTATAGCCCAGGGAACTTGGTGGGACTGATCTCCTCAGAGCTGGGGGTGCGGGCCACACCCCCCGGATGCTCAGCCCTGCGCTGCTCTGCGGGGCTGCTGCTGGGGGGCAGGAAGCACTCAGTCATGGCTGCTCAGCCTTGATCACTCCTGTGGCTGACACATCATCTTTCCATCACACCTGTAGTGGGAGGAAATGGGAAACAGAGCAGGGTTTCAGATTCATTCATCTGATGATACTGTATTTACAACTGTGGACACATTTAAAAAAATAAAATAAAAAAAAAACAGAGGTTTTGATGCAATGTGTGCTCATGTGGGAATTCATTTATATCTCTGTACATGTTTGACCTGCTGCACGTATCTAGCAAAACAGATCTTGAGATAAATTTAATTCTATTATAAAATACGGAATATTACAATGTTTAAGTTGTCATTTTAAGTCATCACTAAACGTAAATAGGTTTACATTCACTCAGAGTTCAGATATCAATATTTGCTTTCATGCGTCTTGAAAATCTCTGCCAGTCACACTGCTGATGAGTATTTTAAGCCACTCCTGGTGCAAAAAATGCAAGCAGATCGCCTTTGTTTAATGGCCTGTGATCATCTGTCTTCTTCTGAATCACATTCCAGAGGTTTTCAGTTGGGGTCAGGTCTGGACATTTGTAATTTGATATCTTAATTCTTTCCAGAGTTGTAAATCAGAAGACACTGTGGGCCTTGGATAGACTGATCAATACACAAACTTTGTAAAACAAAAAACAACAATAAGATAATGGCCAATTAAAAGGTCCAAATAGCAAAAATATTTAAGCATATTTTCAGTTGTTTGTTCTTCATATTCCTCTTTTAAACTAAAGTCAAATGGATCAGCCTAAAAACCATTTGCAACAAGTAAATAATAGTAGTAGTAGCACCCGGTAGAAAATCAGAGCTCTCTCATGTTCCTTTTCTTTTTTTTTAATCTTGAGAGAATGTTTGATGAACAGCTGCAACAGTAATGTCCACCCACCAGATGGGGCTCTGCAATATAGACTTCAGTCTACTTCTCACATGCCAGTTCTGACATTAACAGTTAGATCACACCAAAACTACATTGACAAACTATGCCACACTTTGCAGTATGCTATTAAAAGCACAGTCCTTGTAAAGCAGAAAGACACACCCTATTGTCTGATGACCTGGGAATTCAGGTTCTTATTCGACCCACAGTCAGTTTGTGTTGTTCATGTTAAATTCTGGAGAAAACGGGAAATCCTCAGCCATCAGGTTAGACGTGTTTAAGGAAGTACACGTGCAGAGGTTATCATTACTGGGATGTGGCGTCTTTTAGAGGTGTAATTAGGCTCAGTCATTACAGAGATGTTCTTCTCAATCTGTCAGTGCATGTAAAATCCCTGTCAAAATTCAGTGTTTCAGATTAAAGTCTGACCGACATTCTGATAATTTCCATTAAATTAACTCATGGTCTATTAATGCGGCTGCTGTAAAAATACAAACGTGGTAATTCATATAACGACAGCTGCACATTTACTGATACAGCACTGACTGAAAAACAATCCATAAAGGCTCTCTGTCTGACATCTTAAACTTCCTGCGGTTAGGGCCGTTTATCTTCCCTATTTCCTCGCCTTATCTTATCTGTGCAGGAATAACAGCTGCTCACGTACCATCGATTTGCTGGCAAAAGGCTCACTCAAGTTTATACACTCGTGAATTTAAGCACATTTACATTTAGCTCAGTCAAAAGTAGCAGCTCTCCTCTGAATGGAGGGGCCCATATGCTAGCGTTAGTTCAGCTAGCTACCAACCTGCTAAGTTAGCTGATTAGCTCAGCCTACCCGTCTCGAATAAAGCTGCAGTTTCGTCCACGCGAAACCGACATGAGATATGTAACTAGCTTCAGTTCCTAAACTATATTTTGCAACTGCTGTTGTGCCATTCAACGAGTAAAATACAAAAGACAAGAAACTTTACCAAGTGCAATTCCGTTCGGTCAATTTCAGAGTGAAGCTTCCGGCTGTCTGTATTCCAAATAAAACTGTCTACGCATGCGCAGTCTGACAAATGCATGATAGGAAATGTAGTACAGGAACAAAACGCTTCAGTTTCTATTGACTTCGCCCTTAGTTTATCTTGGGGTTTTTGACAAGAATAATCTGGAATTATTGAAAAATGTTTAGACTGTGGTATGATTTTGATCTTAACCACCCGTCTGTTTATGATACAAGTTTGTGTACACAAGAAATGGTCTGACAAGGCTTTGAATAGCAGCACCAGTCTAAATTTGGGTAAAACCACTAACTATTCTGAATCATATGTACTTTCCTAAACGCTGTGGTTGGGCTCAGAAGATTGGTGGTCATCCTGACATATGAAACACATTAGTCTTGTGATCTTCGCTGGCATCGTCTGTTAAAAAAATCCCACAGCTGCAGTGGCAAAATGAGGTCATCATTCAATATAATAATAAAAAAAAAAAACAGACAAACAAGGTCTCATTGTGTGTCCAGTACATTAGTCTTTGCAAACTGCTGTTGCATGCCAATTGGGAACAGAATCAGAGATAGGGCACCCTGCTGCCTTTTGAGAAAGCACTGGCATTACAAAGAGCATTTGTGTGTGGCGGTGAGAGATTGGCATCAGCAAAGTCCCCGTCTCTCTCCATTCGCATGAGACGGTTAGTGAGCAAAGGAACACCTGTGAACTAGAATGATATAATAACAACGTTGTTTTCCCAGGAAATGATGCGTTTCCTGACTCAGGCAACACTAGGCTAAGATTAGAGCGGGAGACAGGCAACAGGGAAAACAAACATTTACTATTCCACTCATACAGAGCAATTTTGTACAAAATCATTTGAAACTTATGGTGACTTACTGTATGTCAGACAAAACATTCTATGACACCAAATTTTTCTTTATTTGGTATGAGACTGGAATTTTGCATATCATAATTGTAAAAATACATTATACATATACACCTCTAGTAAAAAACACTATTGAAAACATATCTAAAAATATACAGTGAAACAGGACAGCAGAATAAAAACAATTTGCATGGGTTAAGGGGGGTCGGAGGGTGTATTTTACAAGGTAACTGAAGAATGCTAACACACAACAGTCAGAATTTCTCTGCCCTCAGTCCGCTGGTATGGCCCAGACATTTGGTACCAATATGTGCCCACACTTCAGAAGAGACAGTTCATGCACTTCACAGCCTTGCTGCCGTAGTCCACACACTCAGGCCCGATGCACTGGCAGCAGGCGTTGTGAAACCAGCGGTACTTGGATCCTCCCATTGACTCGCAGTATTGTTTACACTGACGGATAGACACGCAGTCGTCGAAGTAGACCACTGTGCACATGTTCTCTGAAATAGGAATCGACAGGCAAGAAGACATGAGTCACACAGCCAGTAAACATGGTTTATGAAAAACAAACACCATTCCAATTAACCCTCACTTTTCCTACTTTTACATTACAAAAGGAGCTTGCTGGGTCTAAGTATGACCATATGCTTTGGTGAGTGTAATGAGTTAACAGCTCAGCTCTGTGGGAGCACTGTTATTATGAGTGTATCTTTATAGCAAACAGTACAGCCTCAGAGGCAGAAAGCCAAAACAGCCACACGTGGAAGTGAAAAAAAAGGCTGCAAAGCAACTCCTTTCAACCTTGTTACAATTCCCTAAAGTAGAGGTCTTTTGGCAGTCATGGCCCTGAAATGGTGAAAACCTGACCCAACCCAAACTGGTCTCAGTTCAAGACTTTGTAGTCCACTTCAGCTCTGGTTTGAGTTTGATTTTATTACTACGGGTCATAGTGAGTGTCAATAAATGCAAATGAAAAATGTGACTGGACCTGACAGGCCCAGAAAAGTATGTGCGCACAGAAAGCATCTCGTAGAGCGTAAATCAAGTCATTCATAAAGGCAAACAGCTTGAAACCACTTTGAAGATGTAGGTTATTAAACAGTAACCGACCAACCCCCCCCCGACCTGTTAGTACTTAAATAAAAGTGTTACCTTGAGTGTCATAGCTGGCGTGGATGCTGTTTCCTGGCACTGACACATTCTGGGGCTGGTTGTCCAGTGACTCCAGGAAGGACACGAGGTTCTCGTGATGGGACAGTTCCTCTGCGACGGGGAATGACACCACCATCATGTTAATGGGAGCGTCTCCTTCTGTGAGGGCGCGGAACAGGGAGGGGATCGGGCGGTGCAGCTCCTCCACGGTGCTCTTCGACGTGGCAGGGGAGTCGCTGTAGTTCTTGGGGTTACACATCCCTGAAAGACAAATTAACCACAGTCAAGGGTCATTTTGCAAAAAGGACATTTTACCATATTAATTTACTGAGGTTTTAAAACATTTGATCTCTATACTTCAATGACATTTATTATGTTATTTTTTAATACCACCTGCAATTTGTAATAATAACACTTCTGCTCACATTTTCATTTACATTCTTCTGTATCTATAACAAAATTTGAGAGCTGCATATTGCGGGTTGAAGCTTTTTCACACACTTTTTGTAGAGTCCTGCCAACACTTTATTGCAGTATTCGACCCTGCTGGAAATAAAAGTTTGTATGATATTTTCTTGTTCAATTTTGACACACTTTGAGAATGTGGCCATATACAGTATATACACAATAGAAATGTTTTGGGGTTTTTTTTAAAGCTAAGTCTTTGTGGTGCTTTTATGAGAATATTTTTGACAGACTCAACATTTCAAGCTCAAACATTTGTGTCATGAGATCTTGATACTGTACATGTATGGAGTCTTGACCATAGACTTTCTGACAAGGAGAGAGTGACGATCCCTCAAAAGTGAAGTTAAAGTCTGCCTCTAATGGGGAAGATGGAGACATTTTGGCTGCTCTGTAGCTCAGTAATCCTTCCCACCTCTATATCTGTCAAAGAGACAAGTCATATTAAAACCTTTTTTTAGGCAGACTGCAAGAGACTCAGTTTTATCCAAATAATCAGTTTGTTTACAGAAGTTATTTGATGGTGGAGATGCAGGGGTGATGAACAGCTGTAATTATGGTTGATAGAGTAGCCAGAGGCCAATTCCATAAATGTTTCTACAGTGAGAGGAAATGGCATTACAGTGTCCATCTTTACAGTTTAGTTTGTGACCAAGAGTATATATACTTTATTATTTTGCCACATGTTAAAAATTCCTTACCTTGACCTCAGACTTATAACAACCAAAATTTGATAATCTATTGTCACACACACAACAAAGAAAACCTGGACAATTTTTCCAAAATTGTGGACAGAGAAATGGTGGCAGAAGCCTCACCTCCATGGTGGAAGTAATAACTAGCAGCATGTGGTACTTATGTTAAAATGC
>JAPQRQ010000010.1:25778520-25795490 GCA_037367365.1 Apogon talboti | reverse complement strand
ACACACACACACACACACACACACACAGACAGACAGCATGAGCAGCAACCCAACTTGACAGGTGTTAGAAACACACGCCAACGCTTTTTATGATTTTTTTTTCCCACCAAAATAGCAAGAACACATGACAGAGGTACCGCCCCTTTTCCCATCACCCACTGGGCTGCAGACATGAGGGAAAATGTGACAAAGGAAGTGATGTTAGAAAGTCAACAAACGTCAAAGGGGCCAAAAAGCACTGCTCACACAAATATCACAGGACTGCAGCGACTTTTACCCAGAATGCCCGGGATGGTGTGCTCTAAGAATTACCATCAGAGCATCTGGGGATGTAGAAACCAGGACAGCGGAGTCTCTACTGCACAAACCCTCCAGACTTGGCCAGGCTTATCACAGGAATGTATCTACATTCTTCACAGCAGATTCCATCTTTGTTCTCTGGTCCAAATCTGCATCTACTCCTGGACCGGGGCAGATTTTAACTTGACTTTGGCCTCTGTTGGGTAGAGGGATTTATGGGATGTATTTGTACAGAACTGGCAGGCTAGATGGCAAAGATGTACCAACAACAAGGGGTATTTTTAGATACAAGAGGAACATACGCTGCTGCACAGACCCATCATATGAGACTGAGGCACCTCCAACCTCTGCTGAAATTCAGTTTAGTTTAGTTCAGCTGAAACACAGGACAACACACACACATGGCCACGCCTGCAAAGAAAGTCTCCAACTTTAACTTCAGATGATAGTGATGACTTTTATCATTAGTGTCACTGCAAAAAAAGGATTTAAAATATGCTTCTCTTTAAGAAATGAGTTTTATATATTATAAAAAGAAAGATAATTTGGTAATGTGTGATTTTCACTAGGGATGTAATCTTGTTTTTAGAAAATACTATATATAATTGTCTTAAAATATTCAGCTAATAGGGAGATATATTCGACAATGGTGAAACAACAGATGAACATTCTGTTTAAGAATATTAAGTCTGCCTTATATAACTGAGCTTTCAGTGCTTGTAGAATAACAATGGGTTTTTTTGCTTATATTTCTAGTAGGGCTGATTTGAACAATGTTCGAGTTAAGGCCTATGAATGGGAGGTATGACTGTAAATATTTGTATCGTGTGAAAATTATCATTGGTGATAGTTATGATGATAAAAGTCAAATAATTATTTAATTCCAGTTTAAATGGTCATTATTGGCCCAGAGAGAAACGGTGAAGAAACCCAGTGGTTATTTGCAGGTTTAAGATACTCGTAAATGCCATGATAAGTTGAAAATAGTGACTCAACAGGATGCAAAAAGACAAAAAAATTAAAATAAAAAAACCCTGTGGTCTGAGATTTAATGATTTGATGTAAAATATGGATATTTGTGGTTTTTAACTGTTCTTTATGGTCAGAACGTGACAAATGCTCTGGAGGTCTAACATTTAATACAATTATAATGTTCAAATTTTGGGGCATCGACCATCAAAACATCCCAAAAATATAATCAAGTTAAAATAAGAGAACATTGAAACATTTTCTATGTGGTTTTGATGATAATGTAAAGAAAACAAACCCAGCTGATGAAACAAAGTACTGTACATCACAATAATATATATCGCAATACAAACTCACATTGCTCACATTGTTTTATACTGAGGATGTGCAGAGACCGAGTGGACGGAGGTTTACCTGGATGAGACACTTGCTGACGTCGCTCGCACACAGGGCTTTGTTGCAGCCGGAGGTCAGAGACAGTCCCGATAGGAGGAAGAGGAGCGCAGCGGTGGCGGTGGGGACGATCAGCTGACCAGGCCTCATCCTGACGGCTCACCAGCACAGCACCGGGACAACTGAGGCCGACATCAGAGGACGGGGATGACCAAAAGGACAGTTCAACAAACATGGGGGAATGTGCACAAGTGGAAACAGTAAAAGTAAAGACGGAGAAGAAGAACCAACAGGAAGACGCAGCATGAACACTTTGAATATGGAAAAGATGAGGAAGGTTTCCTGATACTGAGCACCAGATACCGACTGATAAATCTGACACTTTTGGTATTTTATTTGTAGCTTCTCCTTTAGTTCATAATGAAAACCAATAGCTGAGTGTGGAATTTTACCTGTATGTTGCCTGAAAAGAGCATTTTCTTGTGGAGAAGATGGAAACACTACCAAAGACCATAATAATGATAATAAATGGTTTTAAGATGTTAGAGCAGAAATCTGACACATTTTTCCTTTACCCTCCTCAGACCAGGAGCCCCACAGGTTTTTGAGTTTTGGCTTTTTTTAATTAAATAATTGCTTATATTGGAAACATCATGATGCAACAGTTTTTTCAGATGCATTCTTAAAATTTTTTTATGGAATGTCATTTGTGGTGGACAGTTGCTTCTTTTTTTTTTGTATAAAGCTTTCTTGTCCTCATACGTGGACAGTGGGTCCTAGGAGGTTAAATATCTTTCCTCTAAGTAATTATCAAAATTTTACTAACTTCATTGCAGCCTCTTTGCCAGCAACAGGTAAAAATCTATTCTCCTGCATTGATTTTAAGACAGTGTGGACTTCTACATGATAAATTTTGACCTTTGGGTAGGTGTCCAACATTTGCAAATTTCCCTTGAAAAATTAAGGTTAAACATCCAGAGGATTTCTACATCAGGTTTTCTACATGCACTGAAGAAGATGGAAATGTGCCTTTAACAGAATATATGACAAACTGTTGACCTACGATATTAAAAAGAAATGGGAAAAAATACATATGTGATAAAATAGAGAATGTGTGTGTTTTAAGCTCCTGTTCTACTGAACGCCGTACATTCTGTTCATCACACCAACGTTGTAATTTGTCATATTAAACATGATCTGATCATACATGAAGGAGGAGCTGTGGAGATGCTGATGCACATCACAGACTTATTTTTTGCACTCGTACAAAGTGAAACTGGAACACTGAGAAAAATATCTGAAGTAAAAAACAAAAAAAACCCCAAAACAGTACAATTGAGACCAAAAGTTTTGGAAACGACACAAATGGATTTTTTGCTTTGAAATCCTGTACAAGTATAAGCAATAGAAATAGCAGATTCCCTTTTGAATATCATGTTTTATTCTTGAATGTTTCTACCTGTCTTCCTGCACTTTGTTTTTGGCATTTTTGCTGCTGTAAACACTCCCCACTTTGGGATCAATAAAGTCATATCTTATAATTCTAATTGTTCTTCAATGTACTTCAGAAATGGCAGCAAATTTTGCAAAAACAACACTTGTGTCATTCCCTAAACTTTGACCCCTGAGTGTATGACAATGACTATTCTGTAACTAAAACACTAATAACTCGCAAGAAAAGCAAGCAGTGAAAAGAGTCATTACTCTGCATGGTTGCATGTCAAACCACATGCAGTTGTTTGAACACTAGATGATTAAAGACATGCATGATGAATTTTGATGAGATGAGTTACAGAAGAACAGACCACATGGATCATGTATTTGTGTGAAAGGACTCACACCTGGAACCAACCTGACCCTCATACATACACTACAAGTACAATAAGGCATATATTATATTATAGCTGTAGAAATAAATACAATCGAAACATAAAATCCTATAAGCCTGGTCGCTTTTAGATGCTTCAGTGCAGAAATGTCACATCTTCTGGTGTGGTTTTGGACAGCTGCACAGAACTCACTGACAACAGTGGACGTGATCTCTGACAGAAGAAAGTGGAAACACGCTCCAAGTGAAACGAGACGCTGCACAGGCTCCGACATGTAAACATCACATTTCTTTTAACAAAAAAAAAAAAAAAAAAAAAAAAAAAAACGGCCGTGCGTCACATTTCATTCAAAGCCAGCTCTGCTTACTTTATTGTGGAGAAACAATACGCACACATCTGGCAACATCAGCCTCACCTAGTTTGTCAAAGTTGGTCTCGCTCTGCTCTTTTTCTGTCTTGGAACACCTCAGCCTCGGTCCAGTTCATACGAACCGGAGGAGACATGTGAGGAACATTAGCTCCTTCAGTCATGAACAGCTTTTTTCACCTCCTTTTTTTTTTTTTTTTGCTGCTCTCACCAAAACTTCGCACGCATTCAACAAGTGAGTCGAAAGTAGAGGCAGCGAAGGAGGTGAATATATAAATAAAGAAATGAAAAGGGACGGGGAGTTTGCGGACTTACCACGACGCTCTTTAGGGGCTGGGGGCTTCTGGGTTTTTTTTTTTTTTTTGACGAGGGGGATTTGCGGTTGTGTTCTCTTTGAACTTCTCCAGGATGGTGTGTCCTCGCTGCCGCCGCCGCCGCTCCAGCGTCCACTGTGTCCAGAGGGCGTCAGTCTCTGCGCAGCACAAAGCGACAGGCAGTCGGGCGCCTTAAAGGCACACACTCCATTTTCTGTCCAACAACGTCTGTGGAAGAAAAAAAGAAAAAAAACGGCCCACACCGGCAGGCCTCAGGTCACACACTAAACCCAGAAGCTGCGTGTGCGCAGATTAACGTATGAGAATGATCCAGCCTCCAAAAAACACAAGGGGCTGGATTTCCAAACTGCGCCTCCGCGGAGGATCCGTGCGTAAAAGGCCTCATGCGTAAATCCGACTAAAGTGGGGTTATTCTACACATGTAAATCTTTCCTCGTAAGCCACCCCCACTTTGTTAACAAGTCCCTGTTTTGTCTCTGGTCTTATCTGGAGCTTCTGATGAGGTGAGAAGAGCAGTCAGTCGGAAGCCCTGTGTCTCAGGAGGCTCCCTGCTGAGACGCATTTGTAAAAACTCCTCTGATGGGCCTTTTAACTCCACAGGTGTTTTTATGCGTGTTTTGGGCACTTCATCAAACACACACACACACACACACAAGACCACGCCACCTCCAGCCTGTAGGGGAGGAAGGAGGACAGGAAGAAGGATCAGCGAAGTTTAGGAAGGAAGAGTGAAATTTACCGGGTTATCAGATTTAACGGAGAGTGATGTGATAGAGAATGAGATCCGGGTGAGGAGGAGGGTCCACTGGTCAGGATTTGGATCTGTCTCCTACGTGGAAAGTAGTGGAGCAAGGCCCCATGTTTTAACTTTACAGAGAATGCATGGATTCAAGCTATAGGTCAAGTTTCAATCCAACTGTCACAAATCTTCCTAAAATCTGCAAAAGGACGTTAATTTCTACAATGATACGAAGATCCGATGATTTCAATTTTCTTAAAGTTTCTTTTTTTAAGGTCTTAAAAACATATTTTAACCCATAAAGACCTCAAGCTACATTTATGGTATTTCCCAAATCAGTTTTTCTCTCTATTTAACCTTTCTTAAGCGATTTATCACCGTTAATTATAATATTATCCTTTGTATTTTGCATTTTTCTGTAAAAATCAGGTATTTTCTAATATTTAATTGACTGATCATGTTTATGTTCCTAAAAGCTCAGAGTAAAGTTGAGGGTTATTGTATCAAAAACAGAGAAAGCTGTAGAAAAAGTGACTTTTTCAGCAAAGATATCAATAAATACACACAAAAACAAGCATCTCCATCCACTGTCATTTATCAAACTGTGTTGGTTTTACTGGTGAGTCAGTGTTGTAGAAGATCCTGTTGACCTGATGGCCATGAAAATACACCAAACGGCATTTTATCTGAATTATTTACATGTTTTGATAGAATTAATGGATCAGCAGGTATTAAACATTGTACATCAGTAGACTATTTCAGTTGCGCACTGCTGCTTCAAGTGTACAATAATGTTAGAGCCCATTCCTGATTTTAGTATGAATTATTGTTAGATAAATGTTCATTTTAACTCTGGCTTTCACAACATGAAATCAAAATTAACAAAAAGAGTTCATATTCTTTTTGTTTTCAAAGAGCAAGTAATGTGAAGTAAATGTGAGAAAACAAAACATTCAGAGTATTTTTTGATCAATGATATATTGAATATATGGTCAGAATGACAGACGGATACATCCAGGGATAAGTTTATTCTTACTTCTGTAAAATGGATAAATACTGTTGTTGACTGAGATCTAAATCTTTAGTCAGATCTTTGGTGAAGTGTCCTAAATTCTGTCACAAACATATGCTTTGTTGTGGGTTATTGTCAGAACAAGGTCAGTTTCAGTCTAAAAATGTTCTACACGACAGGGACTAATGTTTTACTAAAAATATAAACTTATTCTTAGTGAAGTTCTGTTTGTAATGAATGAATGAAGCAGCTAGTTGAGACAATAATACTAATAAAATAATTAAATAAAATAAACAACAAAACTAATAAAATGATTAAATCCTACTAGATTGAAAAAGGGAAGTGTATTGTTATCAGGAGTTGTGGACCATCATGCCTTCAATTCTCATGGCCTATATTCAAAACCCAACATGTTTTATATGAATAATCTTAAATCTGATTTAGATCTAATAGTAAAATTAAATGAAATCCCAAATCTTCAGATGTGTTCTATGGATTAAAGCCCAGTCTATATATTTATAGTGCTGTTTATATTAAGTTTCTGTGAGTTCAGTCATGTTTAATACTGATTCCAGTGAACGTGTGGTGAAGGTGTTGCGTACAGCGACATCTACTGGCCCACAGTGGCACTGGACAGAAGGCTGCAAGTCATGTTCATATTCTGATTTACTCCACTAAGTATCAGAAAATTAATTTATCCTCAGACTCCCCCAAACAAAATGATAGAAGACTATCAAAGGCACCAAACCCTCACATTTGAGTTAGACATGGGGAATATTTGGCATTTTAAGTATGATTTTTTTTTTTTTTGCATAGAACCACAAAAAAAAAGGCCAGGGAGTCATAATATTAGAACAGTCGTAAAAGTATAATTAAGTCCTAAAATTAAGTCAAATTATTAGAATAAAGGTTTGATATTCAAAATAAAAGTCATAATATTACAAGAATAGGGTCAATATTTGGAGAAAAGCTTCATATCCAAGATTTTTTTAATGAGAGAAAAGGCTTAAAATTACTAGGGTTGTCTAAATTCCCAGCTGACTCAAATGCAGCAGTTTAAGTGACAGCTGTATTTAATAACAGATTCAGTTTAATTACGTGACTTTATGCTCCATGTTTTAACTTAATATCTAAAAACAAATTCCTCAATAGCCCCAATACTCCTTCATATAAATGACTCAAACAAAACTGGTTTAAGATCCTCTATCAGCAGACACATTAAAATAAAATGAACATCCAAAACCAGAGTCCGTTTCATTTCACAACAAATAAATTTTATTCAGTTATATATTACAAATATGTACAAGTTCATGTAACAAGTAAATATTAAAATAGACATTTTTAGAACTATCGTTCAAAAGGCATTATGTTGAAAAAATAGGTTTTGTTGTGATCTCACATTGAAACTGTAAAAGTACTGTGTTTTTTTTTCCTTGGAAGCCACAACAGACTTGAAGTGCGCAAGACACAATGGACAACACATGAGGAGTGAGGCCGCAGAAAGGACGTAACACAATGGCGCAAAAAAAAGCTGGAACACTTCAGTAAACCTCACAATTAAGTCCACAGTACAGCTTTTTAGGAAAAAGTACAAACAACGCAACGCATGCACAGCATTTAATTGCCAAAGTCAAAAAACACGAGCTGTGGCGTGGAACTCCAGATGAGGAAGGAAGAAAACAGTAAAAACAAAACAACAAAAGCCAACACATGCTTAAGATTTAAGCCAACAACAAGAACATCACAGACAAAGACAACACTCGATATAAAAACCAACTTTGGTCCATTAAAACATGAGACAGAACGAGTTTACAATCAAAATATCTATTACTTTATTGTTTTTACAAGTTTAAAACAATAATTACATGGCTATTTACAAATGCACAATTTTATGTATAAAATAAGTTAAAAAATTAAGAGCACAGTCTGTACACAATGTATGAACACTCACTTTGAAAACATTTGAAATCTTCCATCTGTGTGACCCTGCCTGATGAGGAGCAGTGGAAGGTGGACTGGACCAGCCCTCGCTTCCCGCTGCAGCTCTCTGCACCGCCTGATCCCGCCTTTGGTCTTTGCTCTGTGGGCGTTCCCCCTCCACAGGCGTGGGCTCCGTGCATCACGGCGAGTCCTCCTGGTGCCTGTTGGGACCGTCAGAGCTCCGGATAACAGTTTCTAAGTGCTCTTTTTGCCTCGCCGCCACATTCTAAGTGCTTCACATTTTTTCCTCTTCTTGAATGCGCGCAGGCTTCTTCTCGTGTCCGCGAGTGTCGTCGCCGTGCCGACGCTGGACTGACCGGAGAGCTCGCTCATATCGGGGTGAGGTCGAAGTCGTCGTTGACCTCCACGAGCGGGATGTAGAACTCGGGGATCTCGAAGATGCTGGTGGACTTGTAGGTGGCTGGGTCCAGCTCCTGCAGTTTGAGCTGCCACTCCAGACGCTGGACGGCGTTCAGAGCCGCCGCCTCGTGCTGCTGCCTCATCAGTAGACACGTCTGGTGGGAAAAAAACACATGATTAAATTAAATGATTATAAGAAACAAGAAAAAAAAATTTTGCAGTGATAAAAAGATCTTCCTGTGATACTGAGTTTTGTTGCATTTCGAACTACAAAGTCAAAATCAATTCTTCAAAATAGTTCCACATACAAATCACACAATGTAATGACTTTTAGACAAATCATCTTTTTCTTATTCAAGTAAACATATGTTTTTATGTAGGTATATGATTACTACACTGACTTGTTGTATGTGCAAGTGCAAGAATGAAGTTTGTTTCAGCTTTAAAGTAACACTTCGGACTTTTTCTGCCTTCAAACTATATTTTCAAGGTCATTTTGGTGTTAAAACTCACAATAGCTTCAATTACACTTTCGTCATCTCTCCAGAGCGTCTGTATCTCCTGCATTGGCACTATGTAACGAATGGTTACGGGTACGAACCCCTACACAAAAACAACTACAATATTTGACTGCTTTACGGCATACGTCACTGATACATCACATAATTGATGGGCACGTGTGCACGCAGCGACCGGCAGTAAGGAGTTTGAGCATTAGGGTTAGTTTTGAAGGAATAAAGCAGATGAGCTCCAGGGGAACGTTCACTTCCAAAAGGAGGTGAACCCCCCCCCCCAGAACCGGAAAAAAACCCCAAAAACAACAAACATCCTGCCCCCTCAAATTAAAGTTTGCGAAGTTTCAGAAGCTAGGGAAAAGCTGAATGAGCTTCACAACAGTGGGAGACTTGTGACAATTGTGCAGATTTTACGACAGTTTTTCCAGACAATACCGTTTCGTGGCTTTAGGGGGAACCCTGCTAGCAAAAGTTCTGTGGTGTTACTCTAAGTCTACACATAGAAGAGCTCCACTCTGTCAATAAAAGATCAGATTAGATCAGATTATGGTATGAAGTTAGGTTTTACAAAATCCAATTCGAGACCATTGGATGCTTTCTGAACAGTTATTTTTTAAAAGTGAATTTCACATTTTAATAATGACCCATTTGAAGACGAAACTGAAGTGAGCTGCAGTTTTACCTTGAGTTTATCAAACTTGTCATCGACATCCTGTAACCACGACATAAATTGTCTGGCGTTGAATCGATCTCTTACTGACGTCTTGCCGTCATCGCTCTGTGAATTTAAAAAAAATATACAGCAGTTTAAACAAAAACACCTAAGCATTTACAGTTTTTTTTGTATGACCAATGAACTTAAACCGTTCTGTGGTACTGAAATAACCCACAGTGGTGGCGTGACCATGGCGATTACCTGGACGTCTTGAGGCATGTTGTACACTTCAGCATCCAATAAAACTGTACAAGCACTGAAAGGCAGAGTCTGATTGGCTAGTGTTCTCGCCGCCCGGTAATGAACTCGCAAGACTTCCTGTTCATTTGAAACAATCAGCTTTTCCTGAAAGAAAATGGAAAACGATAAACCTGTTAACCTGGGCACCTCAAAGATCTTATTCGTCTTAGGTATTACTTCAAGCAGGATCACATGTAAAAGGTAAACAAAGCTTTCCAACTAAATATCATTTTTAGCAAGTGGTTCAGTTTGAGCTGTGAGAAGTGTCAGTAACGTCTTTGGACAGAGTAAATGCTCCGTACCCTTTCAATGCTGTGTTGGAGCCGTAGTTTCATACGGACCACCTCTTGTTGTTTGAACATCTCTTTCAACTGGTCGGGTAACGACGGAGGTGGAGTTATCTGTTGAAATGCAAAGGAGACGGAAACCATTCAAAACCTACAGGCTGCAGACACATAATTATAGTTATAATTCATAATGTAAGTGCATAGTATTTTAATGTCGGTTTAGTGTCTTTAAACGATGTGGGCTTCACCAATGGGCCTGGTTCTTTCCATGTTTATCATCTTACTCTGATTAAAGCGGTTTATTCTAGTGATGTGTCAACACAAAAGCGCAGACAGAAACAATTACAATGTAGTAACAACACACGACACTCTGCGTTTTAAAGAATCTGCAATCACAGACCAGTAACTGCAGAACTTTCTATTACATAATTGGACATGTGAACCACAGCAAAGTGCCTCAGAAATACCCGATATGAAAAGACCCAAACAGTCTGATGTTGTAGGGTTGAGGTGAGCTGAGGGTAAGGCCCGGTGGGCTGAAGATGTGGGGCGTGTAGAATAGTGGATGATGTGAATGATGCACAAGACAATACAATATTGCAAAATTAAGAGCTACAATTTTAGTGTACAGCAAACTAAGGTCAGAGTTTGTACAGTTTGTTGTTGAAATGCATCCTGGTTGTTGTAGTCTAACATAGTTGTTAATCTTTTGTGGGTAACAAAGTTAATTTTTTTTCTAGGACTAACAGTCCTAGGTCTAAGGACCTAACAGTCAAATTCTCAAAAAAAAAAAAAAGTTCCACAAATTAAAACAATAAAAACTAGATATGCAGAGTAAAACCATATAAAACTAAACTGGACCTAACCAAACAACTAGTCAATAGGAATCATGATGACAGACAAGTAAGTTAAGTTATGATTAGATTTGCTTATTACTTTGGAAGTTATTGTACTGTTTCCTGCCATTGTATTTTCTTTAAATACTACTAGATATTTTGAGGATATCGGAATATTGAGTGGGATGAGTCACCCCCAAGAAATATTATAAATACTGCCTTGGTCCTTAAGAAAAAGAAACCATAAAAAGCAGCAGCTGTCATTTGGATATTTCACAATGTGATTATGAAAAAAAAAAAAGATAAATTGTATATAATAATATGACAAGTTTGCCTATAGCAAAAAAAGTTAACCCAAAGTCAAAAACAAAACTACTAACAGCACTTCAAAAGTGAAGAAATTTGTAGCGTTATTGAACTATTTGTCCATGATCTGAAGGAGAAGATGAGAAACTCACTGTTGGAATACAGAGCTTGCCAAGTGGGTTCCCATCTATGAGGTAGGATCCATTGAAGGTCACATATTCATCGTAATACTGTGGTGGCTGGGGGGTGACGCTGCACAACACTTTGCGCTTCTCTTCAATCTTCTTGCGGATGTGCAGGAACTCGTAGTAAGGGTTGGCCCTCTCTGTCTGATAGGGCTGGATCTCCTCCAGCTTTATGGAGTCCACGATAGCAGCCAGAGACTGCTGGCCTCTCTCCTTGTCCTGCTGAGCGCTGGAGGACTGTGATGCAGACATCTTCGGCATCTTCCTCTTTCGCGGATGGGGCACGTGGATGTCCACTTCCTCGTCTGCAGAACGAATCTTGATCTTAGCCCCTGAGGAGTCTGAGTCCCGGTCACCAGATTGTGGAGAGGAGCTCGCTGAGGCATTGTTGCTCAGGTCGGTTTGAGCTACTGGTGGGACTGTGCTTTGCTCTTCTGCAGCTGACAGTGACTCTGGTTTGTCATCAACGGGGGCCGCCTCCATCGGCTCTGGGTTGGCCTCTGTTCTTGATTCAGATGAACACTCGCTGTTGTCAACCAAAGAAGCCTCTGCTGCAGCAGAACTGGCAGCTGCACTATTGTTCTCTGAGCTCTGCGAGATGTCTGACATCTCTTCATCCTTGTGTTCGGTGCTTAAACTGGTGGATGATACATGCAGCATTCCATCCTTCTCCAATGGAGGATCAAGACATGCTGTGTCACTGGAAGGTCTTGATTTCTTGCAGTCATAACTATCTACATCCATGTCCTCTGGACAACATTTGGGCTCTGTGCTTGTTTTGCCAAAGCCTGCTGAGGAGTCCCCTGCAGCAAAGCTGGGAATGTGTGCACTGGTGGATGGTACAGGACTCCCCATCCCCTCTGCTCTGAAGCTCTCTGAAACATTGTCCGTGCTTTCTAGTTCTGTTCTATCAGAGTTCTCAAGAGATTTGTCTTTATGGTCAGAACCCGGTATCGTGCCCAGCTCTGTCTGTTGCAGGTTCTCAACAGCAGAACATGGGAGCAGTTCCCTGTGTTGGAAGGGTTTTGAATTTGTGGGCACTGTGGTCTCGAGGGGTGGAGACCCTGCAAGTACTGATGGGTGCTCAGTATCTTTACATTCTGCCAGTAAATTTGTGCTGTCAGTCAGACACTGGGTGCCAGGAGAGTCAGAAGAGGACAGTGCCCTCAGCTCTGTTGACACTGTTTGAGGATCATTGAGCTGCAAGAGTCCAGACTGTGGAAGTGTCAGGTTTTTACTTGGAGGATCTTTATTTAGCGTTTGTGTTGTGCCAGGAGTACTTCCCTCTCTGTCTGCACCTGTGTCAGCAGCTGAGTTTGTATATTGCTGTTCTGTCAAATTGTGACTGCTAAGGCTCTCGTCTCCTTCTGCCAGCGTGTCTCTCATCCTCACCTCCTCTGTAGGCTGCAGGTTGGCTTTTGGCAGATTTTCAACAGTTTTGCCTTCAGTCGACGAGTTGGCATCCTCATCCAGAATAGCCCTGAGGTAAGGAGATTCATGTCTACCAGACAGCGGGGTCCGATTACTTTGGGACACATCTGGAAGACTGTTGCAATCTTTATCGTGAACAGACGGTGATCTGGTGGCCTGAATGACAAGGGAAGACTGGAGGAATGCAGGCTGTGAGTCTGAGGCTTCCAGGTTCATGTCAGAGTCATATTCTGTGTGTTTAGGCGTTAATGTCGTTGCTTGACACGAGTCCTCTGAGCTAGCAACAGAAACCAGAGACACTGACCTGGACATGACGCCACCACGTTCACTCTCTGGCCTGGGAGATCTGGTCAAGCAATTTTCTACAGATGATATGACCTTCGCACTGATTGAGGGGAGAGACTTTCCATCAAGAGACATCGTTCTGGGACTGGTGCCTTCTTTTAGGGGTTTTTCTCTGCTCTGGGCATCTGAGACGTCTGAGCTTTTTGAGCGCACCAGCTCTTTGCTTAAACATGTGTCGGGTTTCGTTCTGTCTTTAGGTTTGGCCTTTGCTGAATCTGCCAGAGGTCGCTGTTTTAGCCTTTCCCTTTCTTTCTGTTTGATTTTCTCAAGGTGTTTCCGATGCCACTGCTCAATCTCCTGGTCCTTCAGGCTGAGCATGCGCTCAAAGCTGGTCTGCATCAGGTCATCGTTGACAAGCCTTTTTTCTTTGGGCTTGGTGTCCCGTGTTGCTGGAGAGGCTTTAGATTTGGCCTTGTCTGTGTCAGATTCATTTGGTTTGGCCTTTATCAGCTTGGCCTGCTGGGAGCGGTCTTTGTGCCGGTCCTTATCTTTGTCCTTGTGTCTGTCCGAGTCCCTGTCTCGGTCTCTCCGGTCACGATCTTTTTCTGGTGTTCTCACAAGTTCCTCCTTTGATTTTGCTGTTAAGGACTTGCCACTTTCAGAGAGATAGCTTTTCTTTTCCTCCAACAATAATTTCAGATTGGAACTTGAGGAAAGAGGTCCATCTTTCATTTTATCTCTCTTCTTCCTGTCACAGTCCTTCTCTTTTGAACGGTCTGATTTACTATGGTCCATGGTCTTTTCCAGAGGTTTTCCTTTCTTATCAGAGTTTGTGCGATCCTTTTCTCTGTGATCCCCAACACTATATTCCCTATCCTGCCTCTCCCTTTCAGACCGCTTCTCTACCTTATCTTTATTTTTCCTACTGTCTTCATGTTTTTTTGTTGTGGATAAAGATTTCAGTTTTTCATTTTCTTTGTAGTTTTTATCTCCAGACATGTGGGAAGAAATGGCTCCTGTTCTTTCTTTTTCCTTCCAACGATCCACTGAATTCTGTGGTTCAGTTTTGTCAAAGTGCTCCATCTTAATCTTTTTTTCCTTGTCAGGATGTTTTTTCTCCATTTTTTCAGAATCCTTCTCCTTTCCTGGGAGCCTCTTGTCAGTTTTCTCGCGTGAGCCTTTTTCAGAGAGCTCCAGCTGTTCTTGATCAGCTGTGATCCCACTTACGGGTTTCTCTTCTGTTTCTTCTTTCATGCTGTTGCTCTGTAGCGACTCTTCTGGAATCCGCCCTGAGCCGTGGCAGTCCACTCTCTCGTCACGCTCACTCAGCTTTGTATCCTTCGCTTTCTCCTCTTTACCGGCAACCTCCTTGCGCTCTTTTTTCACAGTTTTGTCTTTTTCTCGCTCCTCTCTCAGCCTCTTTTCCTTGCTGCCAGAGTGCTTCTCCTTTAGGTTTCTCTCATCTTTGACAGGAGGGGAATCAGAGGCTTTCTGAAGTGAACTGTTGTCTTCACCTTCCTTTTTTACTGGCAGAGGTTCATCTGTATCATCACTTTTGAAAAAATTCTCTTTCCAGAACTCTCTGTCAAACTCCAAATTCCTGTGGCTGTCTTTCCTGGCCTCTTTCTGCCTGTGGCGGCTCCGCTCGGCCTCATATTCCCTCCTGTGTTTGTCTTTTTCTTTGTGTTTAAGTTTATGCTTCTTTACTACCTTACCATCTAGGTCAGTTTTCCGTAAGGCCCCATCAGAGCTGTCTATGCTGTTTCCTATATTTCCTTCTTTGTAAGGGCTTGAATGTCCATCATCTCCATCTACACTTGTGTCTTTCTGTTGATGTTTGCTCTTTTCTTTGTGCTTACAGCCCTTGGTGCTGGAACCTTCGGTGCAGTAGTCTGCGTCTGTGTAGTGGTTGTACTTGACACCATCGACAGGACATGAGCTGTCACTGATTGAAACACACTTAGTGTTTTCCTGCTTGAGTGGTGTTTGTTTATCTGTCAAGTTGTGGTTCAGTTTGGGAGATTTAATGGACGACAAATGGAAGAGGTGGACGGATGAGTCATCTTTGGGACTGAAAGACATCTTGAAAGAGTCTTCCTCCCGGCTCTTTTCTGTGCTCTCGGACACAGTTGCTAGTGACAGTACTAATGTTTTGCTGTTCTCTTTCCCGTCTTCTTGGTTTTCCTTGTTTCGGTTCTGGCTTTTGCTCTTCCTCTTAACTTTGCCCTTGTCCTTTTGCTCAGCATTGTCCTTTTTAGACCTTGTGTCAGCATTGTGGCTCTCCGAACTCTGAGAACAGGTGGGCGAGTTCCTTTTCTCAGGAAGACTCTCCATTTCGTCGCTGGAGGTATCCGAGCTGCAGTGGATGCGGGAGGTCTTCTGCTTCTTAGACTTAGAGGTGGAATCCCCCTTGCCACCCTGCTTTCCTGCGACATGATTTCTATCTTTATCCTCTTTCTCCCTCTGTCGAAGTTCCCTGCGGAGGATGTGTCTGTCGTTCAGGGCCTTACTCAGATCCTCCTCCTCCTCCTCATCCTTGAACTCATACTCATCCAGCCCTGGCACAGCAGATTTTGTGGTTGTTTTGCCATCCGAGTCTTTTTCAGTATCGGAATCTTCCATGTTGTCATCCACACTGGATGGATTGACAGATGGTGGGTCTTCAGAGTCTGTACAGAGGAGAAGTTTACTTGTTAGCTAACGCATCACAAACAGTAAAGATTACATGACACATCCACTATTCCTATAAAACAAGTTCCATATATTATCTACTAAAACTCTTTTGAATGCTGAACAATTTTGAATGATATCATTTCATATAAAGGCCAATTTGGCTCATAACAACAAAGCTGGATCATAGTAGACATGTTATGTTAATTTATGTCTTGCTGTTGTGTATAAAAGTATTTGCTGTTATAACAGTTATTTCTTCTCTGTTTATTAATGCTGTTTGTAATACTACAGAGACTCATGTATTCACAAACTGCTATATGGAAATGCACACAATTTGCCTTCTTTATTTATTTTTTTTGCAACTTCTAAATAGTTCAGCTAAAATTTGACATTTTATTGAAACAGTGGTATTATCTGTGTACATGGGAGATCCAGCATTGCAGGGGAGGGGTGGTGATGCTTTGACAATGATTTGTGTGTGAATATCAAAATTTTTGCAGAAACATTTAGCAGCTAACGTACAGCAACCAACACTATACTGTCAAAAATGTGAATCTGAACTGAGGAGACAGCGAACACAGGAGGCAATTACCCTCAGGATGAAACCACCTGCCATTGTTTATTTTCATGTAACACCATTATGGTCATATTTCTAACAAGTATGTTACACACCATCACACTAGCCACCAAAACAAATGTTGACCTCTGAAAATCACACAATGGAGCAGCATTTAGTTGGTTCAATGTGAACAGAAAAGGGCTGCATAATGAGAGGTTTTTTATTAACAGTGCTGTGAAATACACATGATGGATACACTATGCCTAATTATTAAAGTTGGTCTGTTAATATGTGACCTAAAGAACGAGGGCAGTGAGACATTTTCTGCATACCTGAAGAGCTTTCATCTTGGTCCGATAGTGGCACTTCTCCCTTTAATAGGTGTTCCAGCTCTTGAGAGTCTGCCACATCCACTGGGCGCTCCCCACGCTTGTTGGCCTGGAAAGCGTTACCACCGTGCCGTAGTAGCAGTTTCACAATCTTTGGAGGAGAGTACAGAGATATACTATTCAAAATATTGCCATAGAATATGTATGGCCAACAGAAAAAGTGACAGTAAATAATGGTCACAGTATGATTTCATACAACATTGTCATTTAAAACTCTGCAGTTTTAAGTCATTTTTTTGTATTTTATAATATGATGATCATAGTA
>JAPQRQ010000010.1:25753423-25773426 GCA_037367365.1 Apogon talboti | reverse complement strand
ACTACAATTTCTCACCCATCAGTCCATTTACTGTCATACATTCTCTTTGTTCTGATATTCTTGCTTTTTATAAATACAAAGGTTTTTATAGTCGGTGCCATTGCTGTCAGCAAAAATGTCTATGCAATGTATTTTTTTTTTTAAAGCATGTGATACATTTGAAAACATTTATTATCAAGCCAAAAATTTTGTCTATATTAGTATCTAGGATGTAACTTGGTGTTTCAATTAAATAATGTCAAATCTGATGCAGAACATTTTCAATAACAATTTGAGTTATTGTTTCCCCACCTACAGTGGTTCCCATTTACTTTTCACTTCTGGTCTTGTAAAACAGTTGATATAAAGCTACTACATATACAAGTCCACAACTTCCTCAGCTTGATCAGGTTTGGATTCTGGGAAAAAAAAACAAAAAAACGGTTCAACCTGACCTACAGAGGGTCCCACAAGAAAACATTTAACATGAGGCCACCAGGGGGCAGTGTGGGGACATGGCAGTGAGCCAGCAGCACGGCAATTGGAAGAGGACAAAAAAGAGGAATAGTAAAAGTCCTTACCAGTGTCTGAGTCCCGCTCCTCTGTCCGAGGTGGACTGGTAGTGAAGGTGAGCTTGCGCTTCATGGAAGACTTGGCTTTCCCTTCCTTTCCCAGTAACTCACTCCGGTCCAACTTCGGAGTTTTGGTGAAAGGGGACAACTTGTCTTTGTTCTGACATGAGTGACAAAGAAAGAAAAAAAAATGTGAAAATTAGACCAATTCAGTCCAAGTGTGGATACATTTCATAGTCTGAGTGTACTATGAATTGTAAATTACAGCTATAACAGTGAATACCATGAAGTGGACCAAGTCAAAAAGCTTTGCCGACTATCTGGGTATCATAGCATGAGGATAAAATTTCAGATCTGACTAAGGCTTGCTAAAACGTGACACTAACATAAAAATGAGCACATGATTATATTACAAAGTGTTGTGTCTGTGCAGCATACTGTTTGGGTCTTGCAGGCAGCAGGCTTTTCTGCATAAAAAATAAAACTTATTCCTGCAATGCCATTCCCAGGTGAACAATAAAATATTTAAGGGAATCTTTTTACAAACTGTAATAAAAATTGTAGTAATCATGCAGCTCTGTTCAAACTGTTCTATGCCTGATGTAGTTATAAATGCTCAAAGTCCTTAAGGCACACACACACACACAATACTATAAACTCCGACAGATATTGGTTGGGGCTGCACTGAATCTAAACTACACATCAGAGACGTTATCTCATAAGCTAGAAATTACCATACCGAGCAAATAACAATATTGTTGACAATAATCAAAATTACTTTATGCTGAAACACAACATTTCAACCAAACACTATAAACCTCAAAACATGTTAGAAAAAGGGAAAAATAAAGAAAATTGAAATGTCTAAGAATAAAGCAGAAATTAGCAGCCTTAAAATGAAGTTTTTGAGTCAAGACGCAGCTTTGAAAACCTGCATCTCAGATTTTTTGTGGCACAGTGGAAACAACCTATAGTAGTCACATGTGACATATGGGGCAGGTGATGAGTATAAACCAACCTTTCACTTTTTCATCATTTTTAAAGGGTTTATTACCTCTGCCAAGGAGGTTAATATAATCAGCAGGGTTTGTCTGTCTGTCTGTTATTTAGTAACATAACACAAAAAGTTATGGACGGATTTTAATTAAATCTTCAGGAAATGTCCAAAGTGGGACAAGGAACAAGTGATTAGATTTTGGGGGTGATCCAGATCATCGTCTGGATCCAGGATGAATATATATTTTTTGCGATATGGCCGAATACCCTTGAAGTGGGTTACCTAGCAACAGACAAACAATAGGGCAACAGATTTATATATTGCAGTTATTACAGAGAGCTGCCTTGGCGGAGGTCTGCGCTCTTCGAGTGCTTTTCTAGTTTACTCTGAAATGTTGGCACTGGCAAATAAAGACAGCCAGATGCTGTACTCTGTGTTATTGTGTCTGAAATTTATAACTAAGAATTAACTAGGTTTCTGTCCCTCAGCTCCTTGTAGTTATGGTTCAGAGAATATGCCATGAACACAGCATTAGACTGATTGTTACCAGCAGCTTCTCTGTGTAGTTACTTAAACACAAGAAGCCAGTGGAGACACTGAAACTGTACTTTCCCAGGCTTGCTGCTGACTCTCTGCTTTCTCCTGTCACATAACTGCATATTATTGATCTACTTAATAAGGCCAGCTTGATCACAAGCACATTTTCTGTCATTTGTCATAAGGGTAAATGATTTCCAAGTACCAGCGCCAGCCTTAGGTATAAAAAAAATCCCAAATGAACACTGCAACACAATTCAAATTAAATTGTACAGGAATCATTCTGTTGCAAGCATTTTAATCTATATAAACTGTTGATCACTGACAATGCACACTGTATAGGCAGCCTCCAAATGTTCACTGAACACAGCCTTGTATATACTGTTACACTGGAGCAGTTACCAAATTCACAGAACAAATGCCACAGTTAGGTTGAAAACAAAACACCACCCACTTGACAAATCAGACGACTGTCAAGGTGACTCCTCCTACTTGCAGCTGCTTTTTGTTTTCACTGCGTCAGTTAGAACTCTTTTTTTTGTGTATCCTTCAGAGACAAAAATTTCATCAATGTTGAAGGTAAAATAATATTATGCAGGCTCATGTACTATACCCCTCCAGTGCTGTGCCCACTGCAGTAAGCCTACGAACCATTTGTAATGTCTGTATGATCCTAAACACTAACAAGTTACTAAGTTCCTGCACCCTGATCTGCAGACAAAGCTGCTTCAGTACCAGCACTTAAGCAAGCTGCACTTTGGTGCAGTAAAATACATTTCTGGCAGGAGGAAAAATGTCTGCAGCATCGTGCCTCTTTGATCTTTGTGAAGCAATGTGCCAGCTGTGCAAAGCGAATGAGTATAGCTGTATTGAAAGTGGAGTAAAGATGTGAAACACACAAAACACTGTCCTTGTTTTTTATGACAGGATAATTAGAAAATGTCGGTATAAACACTGTATGTGGGACACGTCTAAAAAAGAAAAAAACAAAAAATCCCTCAGTGTAGCCCTCCTTTTAAATACTTCCTTAAGGTGTCAAAACAACAGGGCATCACTCAGAATAATAGCTGCATCAAAACGCTGGCAATGACGAACCACTTGTCAATTCCCAGACTAATTTGTATTATTATATTTGTAGTGACACAGATCCAGTCAAATCACAATAGGAGCCTAACAAGACCGCCTCAAAGCTGACATGCAGAAATCAGAACAGCTGAGCAAAAACACTCTAGAAGAGGAAACATATCTGTGCACAGATATTTTAGCAATTAATGAAGTTCTGAAATCTAGGGCAAATTGACAAGCTGTTTGCCCTTTGTATATTTAAGTTGTCAGTGGTCATATTGTAGTTATCAAGGCAAGATGAAGTTATGACCACCATTTCAGGAAGACTATTATCTTTGCAATCACATTGCTTTTGTCTACTAGGACTGAAGTATACTGGGGAATGTGATGTGATGTGTGATTGACGTTGTAAATGTCAATCTCATATCAATACTACGATTAGATTAGATTAGATTAGATTCAACTTTATTGTCATTGCACATGACACAAGATGACAATATGACTTGAGGTAGATGAATATACTGAAGTGTGTAGTTATGTCCTTCTGCTTTGGTAACCACAAATGTTCAGGTACTGTGGTATACAAAGCATACGAGTTTGTACCACTTCATCTTTTCTGAGACAAAAACAACTGAAAAGAAGAGAAGCACTGTTGTTCTTGTAACACAAGATTTTCAACCATATTTTTTCCCCTCACTTTTTTGGTCAACATATTAGCCAACATTGCAGTTACCATAATATTGACACCAATAATCCTAGAGACAGACTTAAGTGTTACTATATCTACCCTTAAAATCAATTATCAGTTGAACTCTGTATTTTAACGCATAAAATTCTGCGACACCTGTTTAAACTTCATATTGGATCATGTGATATGCAAAAATAGGCATACCTTCTTCCCCGCCTGCTTATCCACCATGGCGCCATCTCTGTCGCTCCCAGGTTTGGCCATGGTGTGGCACCTGACTAGCTGTGACAGCTACAGCACAGTAGGTTCATCATGCACCTGGGGACACAAAACACAAGAGTTGTGAGAAAGATTTGGACTTCGCTACATCTCAGTCTATGTTGATGACTGGTCCAGTGTTTCTGCAGATGTGGTGTAAACAGGCGGATTAGATGACAAAGGTTCATGCAGTCTGTTTATAGGCTATTCTTTGGGTAAACATCTGCTTTGAAGAGAGCTAAACAAAGAGAAGTCACTTAACCTTGGAGAGGAGTGGAGTGGCACCGTCTAAATCAGTAAGACTATAAAACATCAGCTGTGTTTCAGGATGTAGGCTGACTCGATCAGTAATCAGGGATTTTTATTGAAATTTCCATTCCACCTCTTGAGACTGACCTTAAAAAGAGGCAGGAAGCAACTACACAAGGCAGCATGAATCACAGCTTTTGGGACTAAGTTTCTAAGAGGAAAACATCCCCCTTGCATAGTGTCACTGTGGCCTACTCATTAGTACAACCAAGCTTCTCTCTGATGTGGTCTGTGTTGTCAGTGTAGTAGCACACGCAGCAGCGTCAATGGAGGCACTGTGGGCACGAGCAGTGACTCGAGAAAGTACAACACTCAGAACATGAGCATGAAGCAGTCATGGCATGTGTCAGTTGTCTTGTCGCATGAAGCCCACTACTTTCAGTCACAAGACATTCACTGCTTCTTTTGACATACCCTCTGAGAAAAGGAAACCCTTCTGAATTCACAGAAATTACTTTATTTATAAAGAAACCTGAGAGCCTCTTACATAGTCAACAAAATGACCGGGACAGTCCCATTACTCAATACATAAACAGTTACAGTTGAAATGTATTGTGCTTTTCATTTTTACAATGTCACAGTAAATCACTAATATTAAAGTAAAGTATTCTCACTTGATAACTACAAAAAAGTGTGGCAGATTGCCTGATAAGATGTGGGTTATAGCAAGGACTAAATAAATATATATTTATTTGTCATTTAATTTTTTCTTTAACTGAAAAGAACAATTCCCAAAAATACAAAATAAAATGTTAATTGCCCAAATTACCATGTAATAGATCGAAACCAAAGAAACCGTAAATCTCCTATATAAAAGTTGGAAAAATGTGCTTGTAAAAATAAAATAAAAACAAAATTACTATACTTATCAACTGTTGTATATTCATATTAATTGACTGGTAGGGAACATTACAAATCTCAAAGCCAGTTTTCCCATACCATGTTTCCAGAAATATCCTGTGTTTACATACTGTACATGTACCGTTTCTATCTACGTAAGCAGCCATCCTGTCATTTGGGTCTCTGTGGCTACGGCAGGGACTGCAAAGCAATAATCCTATGAGGATAAACAACACACCACACTGCCTTATGCACAGTACTTGAAAGATTAGCAAGGGGGTTGCAATACTAGACAACTTCAGATGTAAACAAAGCCATGAAAATTGAAAGAGAGATTAATCATGTGGTTGCTTCTCATTGACAGCTCTGGCAGACTATATCAACATGACAAACCAATCATTACCAAACTTAAAACGCAACATACAACTGCAAAATGCACTGTAGACACTTTCAAATAAGCACTACCATCCAGATACAAAATAAGTGCTGGCGCTGTAATGATTACCCTTACATGTTATAGCGGGGATTAGGCCACAAGGAAACATCAAAAGTACAGAGGCATTAAGTTGTGGGTTAGAATAACGTATGTATAACACATTCAGACAGGGACTGGAAACTGCTGCCGTTTCTGTGATCATTAACACATTACCAAACATTTACTTAATCCTGGATTTTCTGATGAGAAAATTGTGACACTAGTGAATCTTAAATATCTGAGGATGTGATTTTTCTGTCCATTTTATGTGCATACGAATAGATCCTATTAGGTTTTAGACAAAACACGACATATAAGGATGTCATCCTTTCACTACTTTTCTGACGCTCTGGATGAAATCACTGACTAAAAATCAATGTATCAGGCTTTTTGCTACTTTTTCGGAGGCCTTGGGTTTAATTAAGAAATAAACGAGTTATAATAACAAAGCTGTGAAAGAAAACCTTCTAAAGAAATAATTCGATCTGGGAAAAATAATTTTAGTTTGCTCTAATGCTCTGCACATTGAGTTTACATTACTTTGGCTTAGGTGGTGTTCAAAATGGGTTTAGTGATGTGCCTAAACCTTATGATGGGTAGGAGAAAAACTGATAAGTGTACAAATTTAGAATTAAGAATATATAGGTCAAAACACCTTAGGTTTGTAATTGCATGCAGTATACAATTAAATACCTTCAAATACTATTCACTTACTAAGAAACAGAAGCCAGTCACTAGTTATCAGAATTAAGAGTTGTTATAGGGACTGTAACATTAAGTTTCTTGAGACTGTCGGACACCTTTACAACCTCTGCTGATCTTGACTAATAGCGGGGTGTTGACAGGTATCGTTTTCCCGACACACTGCCATCCTGCTCAACTTAAGCTAGTGAGAGGTCCATCATTAGTCAGCACATCAGCAGTATGCAGCAGCATTGTCATTCACGCAGCTGAAAGGGAGAATTGAGCAGCCCACAGAGAACACGTTGGTGTAAAGAGGCTTGTGTATCGAGGGTATTAAAGTGGTATGGACAGCCCGGGACCAGACCAGAAAACAAACGCTGACAGGACTCCAATCTGGCCCAGAGACGAGGCGAGGAGGGTGTGACTATAATTACAGAGGTATTTGGGCACTCGCCAGTTTGGCATTCACATTCACTGCATTTCATGAGCAGCTCAGGGCTGCATAAGCCCCTACGAGCTCTGCCATTAACCTTGAGCTGTTTCAAGTTGAGATCAAACCCTGCCTCAGTAACTGCTTCAGTTCACAGAAACTAAAGCCCAGATTAGTTTGGCATGGTGAAACAGTGAAAACTAAGTTTAAGGAACAATTACCTCCTCTACTTAATGAAGTACACAATGAAAGTGCAGAATCACAGCTGTAAAAGGTTGAGAGATGTAGCTGACTACAGAGTAGCACCAAAGGCACTCAGGACGGCTGCTTCCCTCTGTCTCAACATCAGCAACGTGGTAAATTATTCAGCATTCAAAGAGAAGACACTAAGCAGAAAAGACTAAATATATCATACCTCACAGTATTTCTGAAATCATGTGCTAGGCTGTTTGACATGGAATAATTGTAGTAATATCCTGTTTCCAGGCACAGTGTGGTACAAAATTTACATTATGCCATGTACATTTTCATAATTTAATGTATTGAGAAAATAAAGGGAAACCCGGATGGAGACTCTGACCTATACGTCTATGCACCTTGAGTGCCTTTCAGGATCATCTTAAGCCTAGAGATGTAACGATTAGTGATTTTGGTGCTACGATTATCGTCAGAGAAATAATCGCAGTTTCACGATTACTACGATTATTTTGCACAAATTCATTTCACAACAGTACTCATAAGGGCTGTCACTTTTTATTCAAACTTTGAACATTTCTGCAAGTATGAGGTGAAAAGTTCAAATTCAAACTGTAATTATACCTGTTTGACTATCAGCTGTAGTCTCTACAGGTGTATCAGACTATTTTATGCAGTTTGCCTTGTGATCAAACAGAGCGTGTTTACTGCATCAGTTCACAAGTTAACCCTCCCAAACCTTGTATGACAGTCTGAACTACTGGAGAAGAATGGCCTTACTCTACGAAAGCTATGCAGCCAGATTGTTGTGAATGGGTTGCGCAATGGTAGCCTGAAGCTGCGTAGATGACGGTAGTGAACATAAACTCTATGGAAACGTAAGTGAGCCCGCATCAAAAATATATTTATAGTCAAGACAATTCAGAAATATGTCCCCTGAGACAGATGGTCAGCTTGTTCCTCTGTCATTTTCACTCATGGAATGTTGAATGCAGTGCTTGTGTAACACTGCCTTTGTTCCGTGTAGGAAGCGCATATTGGTGTGTCTTTGGTTCCATTCTTAATCTACTGTACTTTATGAGATGGTTTTTGGCAGCCTTGACGATTATTTAACGATTACTTAACAATTAATCTTAACACCATGACATCATTACAACCCTGCTTAAGCCAAACACGTATCTCTTAATTTCATTTGTTCAAATGAAGATGTGCAGGTACCGCAATTTAGGCATTTGTCTCCCAATGTGTCAGTTTTTGAACACTAAAACACATCACTATTGTAGAACACAATAAATATCTTGATATTTGTGAGAGATTGTTATTAAACTGTGACAATCTCATGTTACAACCCACGTAATCATTAAATATCACTGTATATATTTTGGTAAATTCTGAAATTCCAACTGTCAAACATTTTATGTTTTTATAAACTCTTTGAATATAACTGAACTGTAATATTACAGCCTGGGCAAGAACTATACTTGAGATAAAAGAAAATGCATGTAAGAAAATTTTCTGTTTCTAAACAACCACCTGCGCTGATGGATCTAAGTCCATAAAATCTGAGGTTTGGTGTGCTGGCTGCATAGCTAGTCATTCTGAGAAGCAGATGTCTCTGTGTTTATTTATAACCTGGTGTTCCTGCACTTTAACTCCACTAGTTCCTGACTAACAACAATAATAACCATTTTCCTGTAATGCGGGAGAATGTCTGCCCCGACAGCAGAGCGGCTGCTTTGGTGCATGCTGTTGTTTGAGTGCACCGGTTTGAGATGTGAAGGAACTGGCGTTTACGTTTGGTGGAGGTAAGGAGGTGCGTATAGTGTTGTAACAGGGATAGATGAAGAGCACACACAGTACAGTAACCTGATCCACTGACTGCAGGATGGGACAGGGGGGGAAAAGGACTAAGAATAGCTCAGAGCCAGAGTACGCCACTACTACCATCACTAGCAGCAGAAGAAGCAGCGGCTGCATTACTCTACTACAGCTTCCAGAGTACCGCCTGCTGTGTGCTCTCACACACACCATGTGGAAAATACATGTGATTTTTCCCTCTGGACTCCCATGTGGCTGCAGTTACAAAAGGCAAACACAAAAGAACCTAAAGAAAAGCAAGCATTGAATACACTACTGCTCATTATGCTACACAAAGGTAAAAATAAAACCAGCTATTTATATGTTATCAAAAATATTCACAATCTACAATCGTAGGTTTTTGCCTTCAATAGGAGGCAGGCAAACCCTGTAATGAGTGCAAGGAGACTCACTACACTTGCTGCAACAGTAAACAGCCAGTCACGTGGTCATGGTCCTGTGTGCCGTCAGGCTAAATGATGGGGGAGGTCTCTCTCTCTCTCTCTCAGCTGCACATCCACTCCAGCTTTCTCCTCCTCCTCCTCCTCCATAATGAGCAGCAGGACAAAGCCAGGCGCAAAGGCCTGATTACTGAGACTACGGGAGAGAGACCGAATAGGCAACAATGACAAGATCAAACAATCTTCAGCTTGATCACACTCAGCTTGCATTCCAACCTTTATAAATGAATTTAGATCTCTGGACAACAAATACTGTGTTCACCACAAATGGTCAAATACCAAAAAAGAATAGAGATGCTCTTTTCATAAATCATTAATAAAAAGAGTTTTATCAAAATTTAATCAAAATTATTTTAAAACCAATAAAAATGTAATACATTTTAATTTAAATTTCTAGTACGTTAATTTAGATTACGGCTGATTGAGGATGACTAATTTGTGATCATCTCTTACATAAAATTATTATCAATTGAATACCTTTGTGGTTACTGATTAGAGAAAGTTTGCATTTTCTGAATATTTAATTAAATATCAAGATTTAATGTTAATTAAAGACAAAAGAGCACTGTTGATTATTTTAAGGTGCATTTCATATTTGTTGGACCATACAAGTTATTTTTTTTTTTTTTAAAAAAAGAAAAGCTATGTTTTTTGCAGAAAGTTTTCTGTTGCAACGTGCCATCCAGGGTAGCTTCCTGCAGTGGTATTACATCATATCTAGCAGCACTTTCCTATCCGTTTAAAATATTATATGAGCACCCGGTTATTAAATCACAAAACTATAAATGTTGTATCCATTTCTATACTTCAGCAGCATTCGTACAATCCTTTTCACTAAATGGTGCCAAATTCAAGAAAACAAAATTTCCAGCACAGAATAAATGCCATTCTCCTCTCCCCGTCATTGGGCTGTCTGAAATGAAGACATATTTTGTCATGGACAAACAAACAGCAAGTGACACCGGCTGCCTCAAGGCGTCTGTTCACCTCTCTCTACCCTAACCCCAGACAGACAAAACATGCCCCTTCCAACCAGAGTGTCTGGCCTGCGTTCCAGTACTTGTTAGCTTGAATAAATGAGCCAACCATGTTCTCCGGAAACAGCTCTAGTTTAAACCTCTCCCACATGAGAAAACACATGCTACTACTGCCAATAACAGCTTTAACTGTAACTGTACCAGCAGGTAATCAGTCAACTGCTGCCAAAATTTCCCAAAAGCTAATAAGTTTTGTCAAGTTGCCAAGCCAAAGAAGACATCAGAAATTTGCCATGTTTAAATTAACTCCGAGGTAAGACTGTTGAGTATATTCTTCACATGCAACAAACCATTAGAACACTAAATTTTCTGCCATAATTCATAATAATCCAAGCATTAAGCTGTTGTAAGAGCCAGACATAATGTACTTTGTGTCCTAAATGTGCATTCTTATGTAAGATTAAGTGTTGAACTGTTTCACAGCCTTATCCATCACTTAAAAGCTTCCATAAAAACAGAAATAGTCCTAAATTTACAAGGCAGAGGCTCAGGGCATGACTTGCACACAAATCAAAAGCCTCATAAAATAGCCTAATGTTTGTATGCCAGAGGCGTAAATAGGGTTAACTTTACTGGCAGGAGACTAAGGCTCAGCCCAACACACACTGAAACACGCCCATTAAACTGGCCCAGCAGAGTCTGAGAGTCTTAAGAAGCCTATCGCCACCACTCTGAATGTAGGTTAATGTTCAGATACACAAGCAGCAGACAAGAACAATGAAGCCTTTACTGCCGATTATGGGTTAAAAAAGGAGGGGGGAGGGAATGAGGGAGGGATTAGTGCAAAGGTTAGGACCTAGGCGTGGGTCTTGTTCTTATTTCAACCACAGCACCAAGCTCACATGACTGACCCAAACACTGGGGAACTGTTGCTGTTCAGCTTGCACAGCAACTGTAATATTCAAAGTATGAATAGATAATTAAACAAAAACATATCAAAACTAAGAAAGACATTTTAGGTAGAAGAATAAATGTCAAGTATAAATATGATGACTTCAAGATAAGTCAGTTAATTCATAGACTGATGAGAACATGTGCATTGAACTTGAAACACGTAAGTGAATTAAGAAAATTGCATAGTCATTGCTGCTTTCCCTCCACTTTCCATTAAAAAGGGCAGTGTATAAAGCCCAGAGAAGCACATAAGCCATCATTAATAGTACAAAAACCATCAGCTGCATCTAACAGTGGGTCACAACCACAAGGTATCCCATCTACTGTTTTTCATACGAGCAGCTAGCAGGCCTCAGTCTGAAAAATAAACCATGAGGGAAATCTTGTGTCAGCTTTCATTATGACATTCAAGATATGACTCCATCTACACCTGTCACATCCTATTAGGCTTGATGAGATGTGATCTGATCACAGCCTTGACACATGGTTGCCAATGCTGTGCCAAAACCACAGCTTTGCCATACTCATCTCAGCCTCAGCAAGGCCAACATCCATGGCTCACACAGCATCCCCTTCTTCAGACTAACAGGAATATACTCTACTCAACAGCTTTGATCAACAGGCAGGCAACAAGAAGATTAGCAGTGGTTTCATTTCGGTGTATTCACAAGCACTGTGCAGATTAACAGGTCACACTGTGCTCAAAACACAACCAATAGCTTTAATACTAACTTAACTTCCACAACAATAATCCTTCTACTCATACATTGCACTTTTGGGTACCAGGGTAATGGGGAATGCTGTGAGAGAAATACCTCCAAGTTATCCAGAACTAGAATTGCTTATGCTCAAAGACACATAAAATATGATGTCCCATCACATTCATCTCAGTACTATTATAATATAAGTTCATAATTAACCGATTAATTGGTCTTGGTAACTAAACCACATTTGGATAGTCTGCATCAGCCGCAGATGATTATTTTGGGGGTGATAAACAAAAAATGAATCTCAACACATTTGCAGAGCAGACAGAATAGACTGTGGGAGGCTTGTCAGGGTGGCTGCTGTTGAACGATGTTAGTGCTCCCCAAGATTTTATTTAAAATACGAGTACTGCAGATGCCGCACAGAATAGATCTGCTTAACCAAAGAGAGACAATGCAAACATAATAGTGTGAAACAGTGTCTAGATAAAGCGGCAGACACTGAGTAAATGTGATCACTGATACACAATTACACCCGTCAGTCTGTAATTGCCAATCCCCAACCTGCACCGAAAACAACTGTGATTAGCTGAAGGCTGTGTCACGGTACATTTTCAACAGCCCAAAAACAGTCCACAGAAGTAGGTAAAATTATTGTTTCCTTTCACTTGAGTTAAAATGTAGTGTAATGGTTTAACAAAATTACAAGCACTGCAGCTCCAAAATCAGAAATTTTGTATCTCATGTGTTATCATTATCAAATTGATGCATTTCATAAAATGCAAAAATAAACATGATCTTGGCAGTATGCATCACCTATCAGCTGTCTTGCTCTCCACATAACCGACATTGGTTAATGAAAAATCCAACCACTATTTTTGTTTGTTACTCACACATTATAAACACTAGCAGTGGGTTCATTCCAGTTACCCACCAATGACTTTTCACAACTGTGTACACATTAGCTGGCAAATACTGTGGACAGAACACAAGTAGTATTAATACTAGTGCTGGCTTGAATGCCTTTCTAAGAACTCTGATGCTTTGCCAGCGGTCAACAGCGAATATTTGAAGCTCAGAATGAAGAATTACCTTAAGCTTAAATACTGCTACACTGGAGTGGTTTTTAGGTTACTCTTAATGGTTATCGTGATAAAACTTTGGCTGTCTCACATGGTGCATAGCCTACTTAGAGTCTAGACCATCTTTTTGAAAACCTGCAATGCACTCAAACAACCCAATACATTTAAATAACTCATAATAATATGTCAACTGAATTGTAAAGATGGTAAAACAGATCATAGCGCAATGTAACATGGCAAAGTGATTGTAACAATGCCACCAATGTCCATAACCTGCAGATCCATAAACTGGGTGTCTTGGATGCACCCACTCAGGACCACATTCACAGCACTGTCTAGGTCAGGGGTGTCGAACTCAGGTCCTCCAGGGCTGGAGTCCTGCATGTTTTAGATGTATCCCTCTTCCAGCACAACTGGTTCAATTAATGATCAGCTCATCACCAAGCTCTGCAGAAGCCTGATAATGATGTAATGACGTCCAGGTGTGCTGGAAGAGGGAAATATCTAAAATGTGCAGGACACTGGCCCTCTAGGACCAGAGTTTGACACCTGTGGTCTAGGTGCATTTCCACCGCAGGAACAGAGGGGTAGTTTTACCGGGGTCGTCTAACCTAGTCCCTGCTTTGGGATAGGTACTCCAAACGGCCCTGAAAACTCCTGGACAGAGCTTTAAGGTTTACTTGATGCCAATTGGGAAGACCCAGAGCAGGAAAGGAAACAAGCAGCATTTTTAAAGCCCCGCAGAAAGACGAGAAGTAAAAATTAGGATTCGGGAGAATCAACGGATTTTACAATTGAGAGAATAATGTTTGACAAGTGGACCAACGCAGATGTGTCGGCACTGCTTGCATTCTATAGTACAGCTAATTTGGTCGCATGACGTTTACAACTGATTACTTCAGTGGTGGTAGGTCCTACTCTGCAGTGCAGACATGGCCACAGAGAGGGCCAAGTGAGAGGACATTCCTGTAAATTACCCCCCTTCCAGCTCGTTCTCCGAAGTTCCTGTGGTGGAAACGTGCCTTATGTCAATCACAGGTATCTGCAGCTAAAGAAGATCTGAGTCCAAATTTATGACTTTACAGCAACACCAAAACACTTGACAAAGTTCGTTAACTTCAAGTGAAAGAACCAAGCACAGACACTGAAGAATCACAATAAGACTTAAAGATTCAGACTTAAAGAGACCCTCTAGCCTAAGCACAATAATGCTAACCATATTACAGAGTAGTTGAAGCCATGAAACCATGAGTGAGAGGGCCTGGACTGAAAGTGTCCCTCCTGTCCCATCAAAGTGAGAAGGTGAGAGCGAAAGAATAATGCATCAATAATGTAAAGCGCTTTGGGTGACTTGAAAAGCGCTATAGAAATGTAATGCATTATTATTATTATTAAAGACAGGTCGAATGTGTGTCCAGATGTATTGCAATCTTTATGAGTGATGACTTCTACATGATAACCTTATTGCTCAGCACTGGATGATTAAAAAAGCAATATGCTTGCTTTTTTATTTATATGTTTGAATATGGAAAACAGATGTCTACCACCAAAATAAGCATTTGAATAGTCAGAAATTTGGGTCCAGGACTAATTAATACAATGATGATGTGCAAAGTAACACTATACATCAACACCAGAGAGGGTAACGCCAAAAAAGTTGTCTGAGAATTAAATATATAGCAGTCAATATTAATAACTATGATGATAAATGTAAGATCATTCTTTCTTTCCAGTTTAGAGGCTGTTTTTTTGTTCTATGTAAAACTTGAACAAATCAAATGGGTACTTGTATTTTTAAAGACTTTCCAAACAGTGGAATTCTTCAGACAGAAATGTAGAGTATTCAACACAATAAAAAAAATGTTAGCACAACATTAAAATTTGCAGGAGTAAATGAAGCGACAAAATAGTCAAACATCTTGTGCTTCAGCTGATGATGTAAACAAAGTAAACCCAAAAGACAAATGTATATTGAGATGATAAATACAATTGTTTTATCACCCAGCCCAAACACAGGCTGTATGTGCTCAGGTTTTTGACCAAACGACTGTCAGGAGGAAGAGAGGAGATGCGCTTATTTGGAGGAAGGCGTGAAACAAATACTTCTACGTTGGCAAACGTACAAAAACTGCCTCAATGTTACATGATGCTCCATGACTATCATGATAGTACTAACAAAAAAAAATTCATTTGTCCTCTTATATGTCTTTCACACCACTCTCTGTCCCAGTAGTTGACATTTAGAGCTATGTAAACAGAAACGGGCTCTAACACGCATTGTATTGGCATAGTAGGAAAAGCAAAGCAGTCAACAATTGATCAAACTTGGCCAAATATATCTGAATGAAGTTAAATGTAGTAACATTAGAATATTATGTGGTAAACCATTCAATGTCAATATACAGTACACAATCATTTGTTTAAAATACATATTAACCTATATTGCAGCATGTGGATCCTGAGCTCTCACAAAGCACGGTCACTGAATAAGCCAGAGTAAACAGGATATGACCGTTTTCTTTGGCATTAGTAATATGAGAGCAGCCCAGTTAAGAATAATGCAAACCATACACTCATTGTCAAATTGGCTTTTTCCCCCCTGAACTATCAACACACACACACACGCTCCTATCTCTCTTACTTCCGACAACTCATTCATGAAAGGAACAAGATACTCTAAATAATTAAAAAGTTAACACACTGACTAGAATACTACAACCCTGCATTTCCCCCCCTTTGTATACGATCAAGATGTTACACTGTAGTCATACTATCGACAAAGCAGAGGCTTTGAGGCTCCACACTTTTGAAAAAGCACATGGTGGATTATCAAGGCAACATCAGCAGGAGCCGTTACACACCGAGATATTGCACTCAACATACCAAACAAAAACAACGTTCTGCACACATTCTGCTGCTGGCAAGGCTACCACATGTTGTGTAATCAGAGGCTCCACCCTCTTCACACAGACATACACACACAGCTAGGCCTCTTGAAGACGCAGACACTGCTATGGAGCCAACTGCAGATAGAACCCAGCGTGGCTAGAGGCTAGTGCACATCATAAACTGTACTGTTGCTTTTATAATCTTATTTACTGCTTTTGCTATTTTTCGTTTATCTGGGGCTATTCAAAATGTCACACTAGTGGCCAACACAGAAGGACTCCAAAACTAGAACCTGAATGACGAGCTACACAGACGTCTGCAATTATAGACAATAATGTCCGAGCTTTAAGGCAGTACTGGTCTTCACTTTGCACAGGTGGAAGAGGATTAAAAACAAAAACTCTGCATGTTATGGGGGAGTTTCCCTGAAGTTACAGACCTAATCTGTTGACTCAAAACAAGACAAAAAAAGAGGAAATGCATCATATTATTATGTTGTAGTAAAAAGGCAATACTTTCATATCTTTAGTCATAGTGGGACTTCACATGCCTATGCTGCTACAAAATGGAATAAGGTTTCAATATAGAAGTCTACAGAAACTATTTCTCTGCAGGCAAATTCTCCACTGAGAATGAGACTATTCAAATGAAAGGTCAAACACTCAACAAGCCTATACCTTGATTTGACTAATTATATGTGCATCTTTATGAAATTAAAAAGTAGAAACAAGTTGAAAAAACTGGAAAAGTAGTAAATACATGTATACTGTTTGTAAATTTATACTAACACCTCTATGTAAAACTCACTTTGCTACCTTTCCATGTTGCTTTTTCCGCGTTTTAAATATCAACACTAAAATACCCAAATAAACTTCATAGAGCACAAGAACACAAATATTAATGCATTATATATTGCTATTCCTTATTCATTGTCTGCTTGGAGCACCATACTGTTGGGAATACTGTACATCCTTACATAATTGTTCCTGCTCTACAACACCTTGGTCAATACCCTTCTCTCTAAGAGGCTTACCTTCTCCTGGAAAGGCTGTAGTAGCCATGGTATGGTCCCCGACTAACATCTACTGTACAGCAAGTGTTTGTAGGTGCCACATTTATCAAGCATAGAAATATTTAAGATATAGAAAGAACTAAGCAAATATGTGAGTAGAGATCAGGTGGTAAAGTCTATCTTAACTGTGTATACATCAATCCTCTTATATTCTTTCTAACCCTCTCTCGCCTTTCCTACTATCCCTACTTGTACAAGCACTGTCTGTACTGCAAATAAATTATGTGAGAGATTATATGTGTTCGCAATCCCAAATCAAGACAGGATCCTAACTTTCTAGTTTTCATGACTTAGTAGAACTTCGAAGAAATCAGTCTTTGCACGTCAGGACTAACAATGCATCTATGTGAAATCATTGGATGATAGTTGGATAGTGATATTTGCTCAATTCGCAAATCACATTAGCTAAAAGAAAAGCAAAACAAATATGCTCACTGATAATAAATACTATGCTCTTAAGTAATTGTACACATTTCCCTCACAACTGTCACAACTTTGAAGACTCAATTAATTAACTAGAACAGCACTTGGAGAGCAGAGACCAGTAACAGTAATATATAAGGTATATATAGGTCTGTTGCCCTATTGTTTGTCTATTACTAGGTAACCCACTTCAAGGGTATAGGGCCATATCACAAAAAATATATATTCATCCAGGATCCAGACGATATAATCACCCCCAAAATCTGATCACTTGTTCCTTGTCCCATTTCGGATATTTCCTGAAAATTTAATTAAAATCTGTCGATAACTTTTTGAGTTGTGTCTTGCACAAACAGACAGACAGACAAACCCTGGTGATTACATTAACCTCCTTGGCGGAGGTAATAATCAGCAAATTAACTTACATACACTTGCTAGTTTAGTAGCATTAATGCAACACCCATGATGCATCACACTGTCTAAAATAAAGATGAATACTAACTACTCAGTACTGTCAGAACATAATTCTGATTTAATCAACAATCACTTTATTTTCAAGGGGAAAAAAACACTGCTTATTTTGACAAATGCAGTATCTTTCTCCACTAGAGTGGTAGAGAAAACTCTTCAAATTGCACAGAATGGCAGAAAAACCCAAATAGTAAGGATGGGTTATTTAACTTCATAACCATTTTACAATAATTGGTATGTGCATTTTTAAAAACCAATATGTAAGAAAATAAATGAATGCAAAAATGTTCTACTTTGGCTCTATTACAGCTGTCTCTCTGTCTGCAGTCACCTGTGGTCTGAAAAATAAACATTTTTATCTCTTTAATGACATTCTTATAAACTTTAGAGTTACATTATTATAGAAATATCATTGTTTAATTTGACAGTTAACTTAAAAGCATTTTAACAACGATTTATTTGTATTTGAGTGTAAAGGTTTTCAACACTGCAAATTTCTATCATTTCCAAATGTTGACTTCTCCATTAATAATAATCATTAGCCACTTTTACACCGAGATCCCGGAAAAATGGTGAGATGGTGATCCCATCTTTTTGCCACCATTGACCTATTTAGGCAGCCAAGCCAAAGGGGTAACAGAGGTGAGACAAGCTGGACTTTTACACAGTGGACCTGCATTTCCGAATCAAAGGGGCAGTGATGCAGCGCAGCGCATAGTGTGATGTATAACTTGCGCGTCGGAAATACGCGGAGCATAGCAGTGTTGACTCTCAAAACAACAACTCCAGATTCGGATAGTCTTTCACCATTCCACAAATGTTAGCATGGATAGAGTCCTCTGCCCGAAGTGACAACAGTTCGTGGATCTCGGTGTCTCCCCAGTTCGTCATCTTTCTAGTTACGTTGATATGTTTGTTTACTGAACACGGCCCATGCTCATTTTTAAATCCCCCCGGTGCAGGGATCGCACACACAATATGTTATCAAAACGTCGCACCTTGGTTGCGGAACAAGAGGTGTTCCTTTTACATAGCATTCTGTAATCATGACTCCGCCTTCATCACAGCTCTGTTACTACCTCCAGAGGCATTACAGAGCCGTAACAGAGGTGGGACCAAATGATCCCACCATTTCGTTTACAAAGATGCTGTTCTGAAATAAAGGTGAAATATTCCCGGAGCAGAAGTGCTGTGTAAAAGGGGCTATAGTCCTATTGGTTCATCTCTAATTCTGACAGAAATCACTACACATCAAAACCACAGTAATAAGTCAAAGAATTGTTTTACTATTCTGAGAAAATCTCAATTTCAATCAAGCATTAGTGCAACACATTTGCATTACGCAAGTGTTACGTCCATACTATTGAATCAGTAATTTGATTTATCTTTCACACTATAGCCTTGAATATTATTGGATGACTTGTTTATTTTTAGTCAAATGGCCATAAGATACATCCTGCGACTACCAGCTCCACTATTTCCTTTGTGTTGGAACTGCAGTTGGGTACTGTGAAATAAAGCCCAAACGTATACCGGATAACAAAAGATAATTGCCGAGTAGAAGCCAAAAAAATTAAGAGGAAAGTCAAAGAATGACTGTGCTGGCAAATTACAGAAAAGACTACTGCGTAGGATTTTATCATCTGACGATATTACACATGTATTACTCATTTTATCTAAATAACCCCGAAACAGTTGTTGAAACAATGAAGAGATAAATGTAAATAGCTGTTGGGATTTGAGTTAAAATCCTAAATAAGGCTATGTTCAGACAGCAGATCTTAATGCACAATTCAGATTTTTTTGGTGAAATCCAATTTTTTTGTGTGCTCGTATATATTACACATTGAGTGCGACTGCTAACAGTTTTGAGTATGAACTGAATGCGACCCTGAAGTAACCCACATGTGCAAAAGAGATCCTGACGTAACACGTGACCATGCAGGCACACACTGTGTTTATGGAAGTAAATATGGAGGGATGCAGAATTGTGACGTTTGTCGCATTTCCGTGACATAAAGGTTGGATAAATGCAACCTGGTTGTTAAGACTGAAGGCGCATTGCAAAATATCAGATATAT
>JAPQRQ010000010.1:25730279-25753323 GCA_037367365.1 Apogon talboti | reverse complement strand
TATATATGATTTAGGACCACATGAAAGTGACCTGGGTCGGATTTGAAAAAAATCAGATTTGTGCTGTCCAAACTGTCTTTAACAGATTGGACACAGGTCACAAAAAAAATGGATTTGGGCCACATTTGCCTGCAGTCTGAATGTAGCCTAACTGTTTACTTGGAAAAGCCAATCACGATAGAAAAAATGATACGTGTTAAAAAATATGTAACTGGATTTTCATTTAAATCCAATCTCATTGTGATTTTAAATGGAAGTTTCTATGATTTCAAATGTGACAATGAGTGAAATGAAAAGCTGTAGTTTGTAATTCTGACTAACATGAATTCTAAAAACTGTCTGTCATCTCTTGTGCTTTGTTTGACAGCTCTTCCTTCCAAGCATTTCAAAATGGGTTCATGTAAAATAAGAGTGATAATATAGGGTGAATGATTAGAAAGATAACTGACTGGTCGGTTCTGTAAATGTTGAATTTCAAAAGCAAGAATATAGCTTTCTTTGTTTCACAGAATATATTATATTTAAACATTGACCATAGTAACCCACTCCCCTTTATCGACTCAAAGTTTATGTTGCTGTTTTTGTATCCTTTTGTAATCATCATTCAATTGGTAACACTTTTATGTATATTATCTTAATCTCTGTGAGAATTATTGTTTTTAACAAAAGAAAAATATTCAACATCATAAAGACAGACTGTTCTCCACTGGCCAAAAAACTGATACTAATGGTACAGTAAAATAAGAGCATAGAATAATAATTTTGGAAGCTTTCTTTGACTTGCAAAAGACATTTAAAAAATATGCTGAATAAATAAAATAGAAAAATAGCTATTTCTTCCATAATTTTAACCTTTGTTTATAGTGTAATTATTCCATTGTATTATATTATTAAGGGAAAGTATTTCCCCTTCAGCCCTCTAATTAAAGAAGGATCAATTATAACAAATACAAGTGCAAGATGAACAACAGTTAAAATACTTGCAGGACTACAATGATATGGTACTCCTTGTGGTATATATGGGATGTTTCCATAAGCTCCAGTTATAGCAGTTTATAACATCCTACCATAAGGTTTCCATTTATTGAATTTCAGTTTAACGTTTTGTTGGTTCAAAGCGGTCGCTGCACAGACAGCCATCTAAAACAGGCAGCTTTTGTATCAGGCTACACACCCCCAAGATGTCACAGTCATTGGCAGAGAGGCGCAAGCTCCTAGGTATTCAAACCATGCTAGTTCCTTGTGTGCATTAGGAAATCTATATTTTAAAGTATAATCGATACTAAACTATAATCCGCACAATTAAAATGAGGGTAAATAAACTATAGCGTTGGCTTTATTATTGCAGACACCACCACCCACCTCACGATAATGTCGCTCGTGCTTGCCTGTAATACAGGCAGCAATATGTGGTTGAGCGCTAAAATGCTGAACTTGGGTTAGTAAACATAACGAGCATAACGTAATATTGCTGTTATTTCATATACGTCTTCCATAAATCATGTGTTGTAAAATGCCACTATGCAGGCACCGTAAAGAAAATTCAAGATTATGGTTTAATGCATTGATGGCAATATTCACTACGAGACCATGGCACAGCCTGAGACAAAAGCCCACTGCAGCCCCTTCAGTGCCCTCACAACGTTCCCCCTCCCCAGCGCTTAATCTAGCTAGCTAGCAGGATCGTATACAGCCCTACACAGCCTCGCTGGCTGGGGCTAACCCAGCTCACTCTGCTTAGCCCCGACATTTTCCTCTTGGCTCTCTGTACTGTCTAATGCGACGGGTTACAAAAAAGCAGAAACTGGGGAATGTGTATTAGTGGAAATAAAGTACTCAGTGTGTGTAACGCACGTGGCACACAACTATACCAAGCCCACGCAAAAACATTACATTCCATTTTCGCACGCAGTTTACGTCAAGTTAGCTCAACTTAACATTAGCCTTCTCGCTACAGAACTTAGCCAGATGGCTAACGTTAACTAGGATTTTTACCTCTTTTGATCCGAGGCAATGAAACAACAAACCATGAGTTGCACTTACCTCTAAACTGGGCTACACGTCCCCACCGACTCATTCAAGGTTCAGCTATATGTGAATATTGCGCAATATAATCAGTTATTTCCTAAATATTGGACGTTAACCGTAGCCTACGGCTGTGTGACGTTCATCTCTGGTTTTGAAAACATCCCAGCCGTTCGTCGCCCGTCCTCTCCTAGAAAAGCCTAGCAAAACATGCAAGCGTCACTCTGATTGGCGGACGCGACTCACGTGACCGCCTGAGCCCCACCGAACTTATAAGGTCTACGTCTGCTGGATATACTGTAGATGGGTATGTTTAACGATTTTACTCTTATTTCAACGACGCTGTACGTAAATATGCTCTGCATATCGTAAGAATATTATTTGTAGTGTCTTATTTTGTACTATAGCAATCTGTATGGCGTCTGCTGGTGGCTTTGAGTGCGTGAATTTGGACTGAAAAGAATGGAGAGGGAGAGCAGTAATGGGTACTTGACGTCATCTTTTCCGCTGATGTGCTGCGGTCAGTGGGAACTTTCTCGAAAATCACGGTTGGGGATTGATGGAGGAATTGTGGTTACTTTCTTTCCCGTGAGCATGGCTGCATACTTTGCCCGCAATTTCATTAATAAATGTATCCCCTTAATTCGCTTTTCATCCCGCCAATTCTTTGTGTCAGCCAGCTTTGAATTGGTTGCGCAGTGACATTTGCATCATGTTGGGCAGTGTGCGCATGCGTCGTGGTGCATAATATATGTTGCAGAGCAGGCTTGAAAGTCGCAAGAGGAAACCGGAGTGGGGGAGGGGCACCGGCTAGACATGAAAACGCCACCGGGGCGGGATGGAAATGACAGGAGCAGTTGTTAGGAAGGAAGCTGTGTGCCGATGGCTGCAGAAAAAAGGTTTATCATTCTGCAAGACTGGGTTTTTCTTCTGACTAAATTTATGTTGGAGGGCTTATAATTTTGAGATCATAGCAGTAGTGGTTCCAGGTACGTAGTAGCGTAGTTACATATTTAGAAAGACTTGGCTTATACAGCAATTCACAATTATGCTTTATGTAAAAATAAATGTTATGCCCATTTGAATAAGTATTACTTTAAACTCAACATTTTTTTTTCACTTTTTGTTGCGAGGTATCATTTCAGAAACATTTTTAGCATCGTATTCCTCCTATAATTTGTGTTTGGCAGCATCAGGTTATGAAAATATATTTAACATATTCATCCTGCAGCAGAGAGGCCAAAAGATTTCAAGAAAACCATTTTAATTCATTCACTTTACAGCTGTAGTAAGATGCTGTGAGATTCACTTCAAGAGAAGAGTTAAGGATCACATCAACAGTATTTCATTAAACTGCATGATCATTACTGTGGATTACTGTTACTGTAGCTCCAGATGTCAAGTACCTATCATGGCTGTAAATGCATTTGTATGTCTTTACTAAGGTTAGCTGCATTAGACCTCCTTTAAACCATAGAAGGGTACCTAATTCCAACTCTTTGTCAACTGTGCTTTGCAACAACTGTAGTTGTTGTCCCAGGTCAAGTGACATGCATAATTGGCTATCTGTTTACACTTATTACGTATTACATTCTTACATGAATCAAGTAAAGTTAATTTTATTCATACAGCCTAATATCACACAACAATTTTTGACCTATTCTGTACAACGTACAACCCTCAACATTTGATGACTTGATGACTGAGGAGAGGAGTCCCAATAAGTGACACACCGACACCTACAGCACATGTACATGAACAATTTATTTACACAATATGCTTGAGTTAAACTTTATATCACGTTCAGGGACAGATGCTGGTCTCAAATGTCTAGAGGTCTGCTCTTACACCAAAACCAGGCCCTTTGGGAGGCTCTGTGAGGGAAGTCAATCCACCTGCAGGCTCACAGGAGAAACGGCCACCCCTACAGAAAAAGTGAAAATGATTATTTATAAACTTGCCACCAGTTTGTAAAGTCTCTTCAGGTAATTGGGGTATTTTCACACACAGTAGATACAGTGGTACAATCCTTCCTCATCCATTGAAATATATAGGGTGTCCACAAAGTCTCTTTACAATTTAAAAAAATGTATTACAAAAGCAATTGATGAGATATGTTAATCAGATTTGTTGTACGTACTCAGTGGTTGTCAAAGTTTTTAATCACATTGCATTTGTGTATTTCAGGTACCCTGTTGATGAAACAGGTTCTGTTAAACAAAATCCCTAAAAATTGCTACTCCTCAAGAAAAGTTACAATGTCTACACATTGTATCCTATCCCATCCTATAGTTTTGCTGAGTCTGTGTATCTGATTTTGTTTCAATATTTTGTTTCTACTCCTCAAGAAAAGTTACAATGTCTACACATTGTAACTTCTCTTGAGTAGAAACAAAATATTGAAACAAAATCAGATACACAGACTCAGCAAAACTATAGGATTAAGTATGGAAGACATCCACCGTCATGTCTGTCAATTCGTGCATGGCACAAGACATTTCTGGAGACAGGGACAGTGTTGGATAAAAGGAGGACTGGATAACCAAGAACATCTGAGGAAAACACAGATCGTGTAAGACAGGCCTTTGATCATTCTCCTACTTCTGCCAGAAAGTTAGCGCTACCACATTCAACAGTGTACAAAGCAGAAGATACCTGATACCATTGCCATCATTGATGAGGCTATGCCATAGTGAACATGGCAAGAAATCAAGTAGAGTCTTGATGTGTTTCATGCAACTAATGGTGCTCATGTTGTGTATTGTGTAGGTGTATTAAATGTGGGGGGAAAAAACCCAAAACTTTAATATCTACTTTTCATTTTGTAATAATTTCCACAGATTTGGATATTTATTTGTTTTTGTAATAGATTTGTTCAATTGTAAAGAGACGTTATGGACACCTTGTACTACTAGAACATACCTGGGCCCTGGTGGTGGCACTCGGCCTGCTTTAAGTTCATCAATTATATCTTCAATATCCTTTGGTGTGAGGTCCTCCTAGAAACAACACAAAGCCAGGACAAATGAGAACAATCCAGTATACTGCCAATGCTCAGCTTTTGATTGATACTTGTTTTGTGCTTCAGTATTTTAAAGAGCTTTGCTGTTTTTTCCACATCTTTTTGCCCATGAAGACCATGCCTTTTTAGTTAAAGAGGGACAGTAGTTGAAGACCTTGCAAATTTTCAGTTATTATTTCTGATTTAACTTCAATTGTAATAATGCATTTCACGATTAAATTGGACAAGACAACAGTATTATCCTACAGTTCAAAAGAACTTCATGGCAAAAACAAGCACTTACAGCATTACAAAGAATACCCAACTTTCAATGTACCTGGTAGAACAAACAAGCCAAAAGGAAATGAAATAACTCTAGATGGTATTTTATATTACCATTGAATATACCCCTCTGCACTCTGAATTTAAGTTCTTGCTCTCTGGTACCCGCCTCAGACAACCATCAGCCAAAACCAATAGATCCAAATTCTCCTTCATACCCTGAGCCATCTCTATGCTCAACTCTGTACAGCACAGGTAGCATTACCAGTAGTTTACATTTTGCTTAAGTAAGTGTTTTTATGCACCAACAATTTTTATGTGATTGTCGTCTTGTGTCTAACTTGGTTTTGTCATTGCTGTTTGTTGTTTTAATTGCTACTGCGGCAGAAACAATTGCTCCCCCCCCTCCCTTGGGACCAAATAAAGGCCTTGAATCTTGAATAATGTAGTAATATTTAACAGCATCAGTATCTCATAAAGTGAGTGAATACAGTTTACCATATTTTTGGCATTAGCTGTCTGTGTCTTTGTCTGTGTTGATTGTCTTTGACCTCCTGCTTTTTCCCAGTTTAGTGGTACATGACTTGACACACTGCTTCTAACCTGATAATTAACTCTACCTTCTTGGAAAAAAAAAACCTAATTTGGTTAATGATCAGTTTGTTAATTACAGTAAAGAGAGAAAGATGCTAAACAGAGTACTATTTAATGTTTAATGTTGTAAATGTGCACATGCTTTGTCTTTTTACACTAACTGGGTCATCCACTTGTGCTTGATTTTCTAAATTGCCAAGTTTTCCAGAAATAGTATCAGCTAATGTTTAACCAAAAAGCAATCTTTTCATATTGCATATACCTCATTAGGTAAATATTTTTTCAAAATGAAATCACAGATGTGGTAAGATCTTTGTTTCGGCCAGATTATTACTAGGATATTACGACAGGTTGATTATTATTTCGTTGTACAGCTTTCTCTCCTCCTGATTTAAGGAGGACTATAATGTATCCTCTCGTAGATGTTCATGGCAAGTCATTCACAGCTTTAACCTAGTTTTGTTCATCAATGGATAATGTCCAGTAAGGAAGCTGTATGGAGCAGTCAAGAACTTACGTAATAGTTGTCGTTGATTTGGACCATGGGAGCATTCACGCAGGCACCAAGACATTCCACCTCTATAAGAGTGAACATTTTGTCTGGAGTAGTCTCACCAACCTTGATACCTATAGAACACCAAATGAGGACATCTTACACTTTGTTCTAATGTGCTTTAACAACTTGTATGCTGTGTTACTAAAATGACAAATATTTGTAACTCAAGCTGGTATTACTCAACTGTAACACTATACGAGTTGGAACAATACGTACAAGATTAAGTGTTGTTTGATTGAAAGTTCAAATAACTGAGTGTATTCTGTTAAACCCACAACGGCTCAAGTATGTTAGCCATTTTTCCAGTTAAATTCTTGGCTCGATTTTAGTCATGCTCGTCGTCTTGTTTGTTGCCACAGCTCACTCTTGTTTGAATAGTGCTCAACAACTGTATATTTACATGTTTGTTCCCAATTTATGTTTATCTCAAATATCCACAATAAAAAACCAATTGTTTCCATCTGCATTTTTGTCTCTTTATTGGTGTCTTGTGGTAAAATGGAAAGTCGCTCCCTTACCCAGTTTGTTTTGGATGGCTTCCAGAATGCTGTCTGAGTTGCAGAGCATGCACGGTGTTGTTGTGCAGATCTGAATGAAGTACTTTCCCACAGGCTGACGGAGGAACATTGTATAGAATGTCGCAACTTCATACACTCTCATTGGAGGGATTTCCAGCACTTCAGCGACCTGAATGGAAACAAATGCATACATTGAGTAAGGTTCCTTCAGGACACAAAAGACATTAGCTGCAGTTACATGGATAATACTTCTCACATTCAACTGAATTCATTCTGGTGAGAGAATCTACCTTGAGAATCCACTGTTTACTAGGACACTAAATAATGCGATCTGATAAGATCTGCATGTGCCACAGTAATCAGATTATAGTAGCTTCTTTACTATATACAGAAAGTGGTTAAGTATCCGATGTGTCAGAAACATAGCGTATGTTTTATTGAAAAAAAAGATCTATTAACATAACTTTTCAAACACTTAGGAGCCTTTTGACCATCAAGTCATTCAACAGTGCCTAAATTAAAAAAAAAAAAAGTCTGCCACAGTCCAGTTCTGTTTTGCTACAGCAATGTGTCTGACACTCTCAGACACTCGTCCATCCCCTGATGTTACTGCTAACTGGGTTACACATTCACAGAAAAAACACATTGCATTCTAGCCAGATAGAAAGCCATGAAGCATTTACATGGTCATTAGGTGCTCTTAGTTACTGTTGGAAATGGCTGTAAAATGTTGACACAAGAACTCCAAAACCAATTTTAAAGTCTTAGTTATCAGATCAGTGTCTTCTGACCAAATTACATGAATAACAGTAACTTATTTTATATTTCTGAAGTATTTTTGCTTGGGCTATTGGTCTAATTAGTGTAATACTTCTGTTCATGCACATGTCTCTATTGTGATACAAGGTTTTTTCACAGAAGGGTGAACCAATTTATGTAATTACAAAAATAAAACTGGCCACACAAAGCCATTTGAAAACATTACTAAAAACTAGAAAAGCACTCGGTGAGCGCAGACGTCCACCAAAGTTCCAGCGCAATCTCCCAATAGTAAAGAATCCCATTTAAAAAAAATCCTGGATCACCCCCAAAATCTAAGTACTTTTGTTCCTTGACCCATTTGGGACATTTCCTGAAAATTTCATTAAAATCCGTCCATAACTTTTTGCGTTGTATTGCTAACTAACACCTAACTAATTCCACTGTCATTTTCAGTTGAATAACCTCTCAGCTGGCATGTCTGTTTCTACACATGACATTTGACACCATGGCAACGTGGCCCTATTGTTTATCTGTTGCTTGGCAACCCACTTCAAGGGTATTGGGCCTTGTTATAGTGCCCCCTACTGGTGGACATATCGCAAAAAATATATATTCATCCTAGATCCAGACAATGATCTGGATCACCCCCAAAGTCTAATCACTTGTTCCTTGTCCCATTTCGGATATTTCCTGAAAATTTCATTAAAATCTGTCCATAACTTTTTGTGTTTGTTGCTAACTAACAAACAGACAAACAAACCCTAGTGAACACATAACCTCCTTGGCGGAGGTGAAAGAAAGCCTTGCTGTACCTTGTTCATCACAGAGATAGGGAGCCATCCATGTTGCCTCTGAGCTAAATCCAAAACGGGGATGGTGGCTGCTTGCTTGTGTCCAACAGGATACATTGAAATGATGGCCTCAATCCTCTACAGGAATAGAAATGTAAAGGAATATTGTTTTTACCATGAATGTTTTCACAATTAGACTAGATCAATGCTAATAAAAACCAGCACATAAATCTACAAACACCGAATGATATGTGTATTCTATTATATAATTTAACATTAATAAAATTTAATATTAACATGATTTCTACAAAGCAAACTCATATGATGTGGGCTTAAGTCTTGTTTACTCCCAGCTGAAATAAGTACCATTCTTTACATTGCACCATGTTTTTGCTTTAAAAAATATTACAAAGAAACATTACTGCCTGAAATAAGCAGGGCTGAAAAACAGTGAGGATTTCTGTGCACTTGTCAGTCTTACCTTTTTGTTCTCCTCTGTGAATTCAAAAGGAGTATCAGGGTTGTTATCAGGTGTATCTCTGTGCTAAAATAGAGAATAATAGAATATATTAAGAAACTGCTGATATGCATGCTATGCAGAATTCAGTTATATTAAAAACAAAACATCGTAAATAATTCTACATTAAACCAAAAATCTGATTTTATGTATCAATTTTCACTGACATTTTCATATGTTAGTGACAGAAAGCAGTATTCAATATTATGCTATAACATTTCAGTAAACCCCGATGGGAAAACAGCACTGCTTTCAGATGACGGACAACACAGATAACTTCACAAGTTGTCTCTACAATTGCACACACTGCCCTCTTGTGAGCAGCAAATATCATTTGTGTACAACTACACTTTTAAACAGCACTTAAATTTATCAATCCTAATTAAAGAGAAGTGGTTTGAAGACAACTCACTGAAATTGTTTTCACCAGTCACAGACAAAAACATCCTCAATATCAAGGGACTATGAAACCATGGTACGTTTCCATTACATGACACTATTGCATGCGATGTTTCTGTTGAACAGTGTGGCTTTAATAAGCTGAACCTCATGCAACAGTCTGGATAAATTAGCAACTTCCCACAAACCAATATCCTGGGATTAATTTCCTGCCAAAAATAACACAGAGTAAAACTATGTACTGTACCATCCATGTAATTTTACATTTAGTGTCCAAAAAAGACATAAAAGATAAACTATATTACACTATATGACACAGGTGTCAAACATGTGGCCCGGGGGCCAAATACGGCCCTCCAGATGGTCCGATCCTGCCCGTGGGATGAATTTGTGAAATGCAAAAATTACACTGAAGATATTAACAATCAATGATGTCAAAATCATTTTAATTCAGGTTCCACATACAGACCAGTATGATCTCAAGTGGGTCAAACCAGTAAAATACTATAATAACCTATAAATAATGACAACCGCAAATTTTCCTCTTTGTTTTAGTGTAAAAAAGTACAATTACGTGAAAATGTTTACATCAACAAACTTTCCTTTTTCAAAAAAATGGGCATAACCTGAATAAATATGAATAACCTGAAATGGCTTAAGAGAATAAAGTGCAATTTTACCAATATTCTGCTGGTTATTAAATGTTTTGTAATTGTAATGTAAGTTGTAATGCACTTGTGTAAATGATAAACTGAGGCAGAATGTTCTTAAAATTGTACTTGTTATTCTTCAGACATTTCAAGTTGTTCATGTTATTCAGATTTTTAAGAAAACTTTGTAAATGTAAACATTATCATAATTTAATTTGACTTTTTTCACTGGTATTATTTTACTGGTCCGGCCCACTTGACGTCATACTGGGGCGAATGCGGCCCCTGAACTAAAATGAGTTTGACACCTGCTATATGAGGTTATGGAAGTTTTTATATTGATCAGTGTGTAAGAAAGTGTGTAAGATCAACATGTAAAGAAAAAAAGAAAAGAAAAATCCTAAAACTATACACTATAAGACATTAAGTGCTATTGTAAGATGTTGGGCAACTACATGCCTCCAACATTGCTTCAAAATCCTGCGCAGTACTGTGGAGGCCATAATACATGATTCATATCACTTTCATACTCATCAGACCATTCAGTTGTGTCATATGAATGGGAATATCTTAATCCTCTACTGCACAGCAACAACAGCACGGAACTGTAAGAAAACTATACTACCTATCACAGCCAAGGATTTGCATTTTCTTTGCTCTATTAACATTTCCTGTATTCCTTTTCGACAAATTGAAAAAACAAGAAAGGTTTTGGACAACCAGATGCCATCCAGTTACATACCAAGAGACAACACAGTGGTAGGTAAAACATAGGTCAAACTGAAGAAACTCACCACAAAGATGCCACCAGCTCCAGCACGTGCAGCAGACCGATGCAAACTCCTGACCTGTCTGGCCTTCAATCACAAAGACATAAAGACAGATAAAATACCTCATCCATCCATCAGATCCATCACCTAAGGTGAAGAAACATAAAACTGCTGAGACTTATATACCACACAGGAGATAACAGATACCATATTGACTTTTATATTATTATTATGTATATATAATTTTCCATAAAAATAAGAAACATTACTGTTGCCGGGTTTTCTACATAAAAAAGGAATGGTGTCTGTTAACGTTATAGAGGAACATGCTTCATGTTACCTTGAACTAATTTATAAAAAAAATAAATAAATATACTAAATTCTGCAATATCAATGCATATATATCAATCCATAAAAGTAAAAAATCTGGAAGGACTAATATTTATTGGAAAAATAACATTAACACATTAATTATTTTATTTTCAAGTGTTAATCTACATCTACGTTCCCAATAAATGAACTTCAATAGTTCCTAGATTCCACGAGGTGACGTCCCTGCTATTAACAAATGCTGCAGCTACAACACAAGGGTTAACACAAGAGTAGTCCATATATGCAACTACAGCTAACGACATGAAGTCAATGTTACGTATATCCACACGCAATTCAGCTTCTTGTTTATCACTACTCTAAGGTCAGATCAGTAAGCTCAAACAATAACCTCCCAGTAGATTACTGTTTGAGGTCAAGTGCTACATTTGCATTTCATGGTTCGTGTATGTTAAATGATCACCTTGTAAATCTTTTGACAGCTGAGAGCTAAAAGCTAAGTTGCTAATGTCCCTTCAACGTTAGGCTAGTTAGCTTAGCGGCCTCCACCGCTTGCCCTTGTGAGGAGTCATGGCATTTTCTCTCCGAATTATAACGAATGGCATTTAAACTTTTACGCAGAAACACGAATAACAACTCAACCTTACCGTGTGCGACACAGCAGACCGAACAGCAGCAGACAAAAACATATTGAGGTTTGAGTTTTTGTCCCAGTGCGTTAGCAAACAGCCGGGACAGCAGCGGCAGACATCAGCGGAATAGCGCTCGATTAAGCGGGTCTGACTAGTGGCCGTACGTCAGGCCCAGCGCAGCTTAATCGATGTCAGAGTGAAATGAAATATGATATCAACAACAAATGATGGCCGCAGACTTTTGGACATCCTCTTCGTTATGTAACAGCGGTTCGGCAGCACACGTGTTCTGGGGAAAATATTCCAGTCTTCAGACACACAACAATGAAAACAAACCATTTTATTGTTGTTGAACATTGTTGTTGCACTAATATCGTTTTAGTAAAATAGGGTCATCATTATTTTTTCCGAAACAAGTTGGTAAAATGTTTTGGAAATAGAAGAATATACATCGCTCTTTTTCTCACAGATATGCTTAACATTAGGGGTTTTTTTCAGAGCTATAATTGCTCAGTGTTAACTCAAATCCCCAATTTTGTATGAATCCCTACTATTCATCCTAATGCACACCTCCTCCTCCTTTCCCTCCTCCAACTCCATGCTCTGAAAAATAATGTGATCAACAGGCCAGTGGAGGCTCACCCAATGAAAAAGTGGGAGTGCCGCACCCTGTGAGCCGATTGGCGGCCCTGGCTCCAAGCAGAAAGGGGAGACACTTCACATCAGGGATTAGAGGTGGGTCTATGTATGTGTGCTGAATTGTGTTGCTTCAGTACAGGAGGCCCTTGCACTGCTCTTCCTACCCAGGAGGATACAGACCAGATCAGCAAGTGGCTCCAGATTAGCCCATTTTCTGCCCCAGCTCAGGTGATATAGACCTGTCTGCATCTGCCCTCCCACAATGGTTGTACCTGAATCTCAGGACAAAATGTACTATCCTCCTGATGACCTGCAGAGGGATGCTCATGTGCCAGACTTCAACTCTTATCTGGCACTGTACAGGAAATCTCTAGAGAATCCAGAAGGTAGGTCAAACATGTCTTGTGTTTTTAGTGCACTGTTTGCATGTTTCTCTACTTTCTCTGAGCCTCTCTTACTTCGTTTATCTGTACGGTCTCCAGTGCGATACTTGTAATATTGACTCAAAACACTGCTGTTTTTCAGCTTTCTGGAAAGAAATTGCTGATGAATTCTTTTGGAAGAAACCTGCTACAGGACCAGCGCTGCAGTATAACTTTGACGTGACTAAAGGAAACGTCTATGTCAAATGTATGGAAGGGGCCAAAACCAATATGTGCTACAATGTATTGGACAGGCATGTGAGGGAGGGGAACCTCGGTGATAAAGTTGCCTATTACTGGTAAGCCACAGCACAAGGCCACAGAGTGTGAACGGCAGCTTTAACTGGAAATAGTGCCCGAACTTATGTCAGATATTTGAGTAAACAGAGACTGCTATGTCCTCTGTCCTGTCTCTGGTGCATCATAACAAACCTCAGTCAGTACACTACAGTCAGTCAGTCTGAGCTTCTGTATACCAGCACATGTGAATGAGAAACAACACTTAACACTATATACAGTATGTTTTACAGTTTTGCAATCCAGAGGTGTTGTAGGTTTTACATTTGTATTACTTTTTTAATTGTTATTTATTTTTATCTTTCACATACACTGTTGCCCATATAGTTGGAATAAAATATTTGTACATCTTCCCAAGTGTAACTGGGGCTCAGTATGTAATTATTGCACCTGGTCAAAGGTGATTATTGATGTGTATAAATAGGAATAGAAAGAGGAATGTGTCTGGAAACAAAGTTAGTCCAACTTTATGGGCAACAGTGTCTTATGACAAAAAAACAAGTGACAATTTGTTCTTGTAAAAACTCCCATTTTATTTTTCTACACAGTCAACTAACTTAATATTCATTGTGTACTTGGAGAAAACAAAAACAATGATAATTATACCCACAGTTCTATTTCATTTTAGTTTGTGTGTATTGTGCATTTAGTTTTAGATTCAATATTAGGTTTCATTAACTATTTCAAACAATGTAAATTATAAATTGCATAGTTAAAGACTACAATTGAAATAAGTCAGTGCTGTTTTGGTACAGAGATAAAACTACTGCTGGCATTTATCAAAATTTATCAAGACCCTAAACTAAAAGTAAAATAAAAATACATTTTTAATCAACATGCACTTAATATAAATCACTATTAAACCTTATTTTGATTTTGTTGTGAGTTTATATTACATCACTCACTGTATTTGCTCTGGCTACTGGAGAAACTTAGCAAACAAGAATTATCTGCAGAATCAGCAGAGGTTCAGTGGCACCGGGTGCTGTGGGTACACCGGCCCACACCAGTGTCTACAAACTGTTTGCACTACACAACAAAGGCCTTGTATAATATCCACAAATGTTTTCAGGGCATCATTTGAAAATTCTGTCGTCCCTCACCTGTCTTATTACTTATCAAATGGTCACACCTTGGCCTATAGTGTATGCAACCCCGTTAAAAGAATCAGGATACTATTAAACTTTCAACAGCACAGATGTTTTTTTAAAAAAGTTCAATGTGTTCTTGCTTAATTGTTCCATGTCATTTCATCTTTCATAGACTGTTATTTGCAGCATTAGTGTTCCGATGTTTTCAAACAAGGCTCTAACACTGTCACCCTTGAAAAAGAGATCCCCAATTTGTTGAGAGCGAGTGGAAATTAATTTTTTCACTGTGTTGTGACTCTATAGTTCACCAGTTAAGTGATTATGCTTATTTGCCAAAATGAACACAAATTAAAAGGCAATAAAATGAAGGCGAATTCTTCTACAGAGACCAGTGATGGTGATTTTATATTGATTTGTGAGCACCGTTTCCATGGTTGGAGATGCTGATCATTATCTGTTTTTTATTTATTTATTTTAGGCTTCATTTAAGGAATCTCTGATGAAAGATATCCCAAAGCTCACACTTAGGTTTCACAGGTGGTTTATTCCCATTTATATGTAGTGGTAGTAACAAATATAACTCAGTAGGAGAGTTATTGTACATTATTATAACCGAAAGGTTAAAGATAAAAAATTCTCAGTGCGGTTGAGGTTTGGACTGTCTTTCACAATGTGAGCCTGATGAATCCTGGTATTGTCATCTTGGAATATGTCTGTGTAAATTGTCTTTTGTCATTCATCCTTAGTTGTTTTCGAAGCTCAACAGGACTGGTTTTTGTTGTTGAACATGTTTCATCTCTCAGAGACTTCATCAGTTCTATTTGCTGGTTGGGGAAAGCAGACTTATAAACCTGTAGTGGTCTGTGTAGGTGCTCAGGTGAGTCCAGGTGTGAAAGGTTGTTTCTTGAGAATTGTCAGGGGAGGCTGTTTAAAATGGTGTTATATGTTTTTGACAAGTCGTGTCTTACACCGTCTCCTCTGTTCAGGGAGGGTTTGTCCACTTTCACAAACATGGCTTCTTTAGCTCCTCTCTCAAACCATTTGTCTTCTCTAGCCAATACTCTGATATTGCGGTTTTCAAAGAAACCTCCAACTGAAGACAGTCCAGGAGTAGTATTTTAATAACACGTTCATTCTTATGTATTTTAGGCATTTCAAGGGTTAAATTATGAGAAAGGTCTTTGTGAGAACTCTGAATAGGAGACTGCTCTCAAAGAGGGTTTTTTTTTCCTATCACAGAAGTTAAACCGTCTAGAGATAATATGATTTAATATGCTGAGACAAAATAATAAATATTAAAATAGAGTTTTTAAACACTTGATACACTTTACAGACAGCTGTTGCATTCACCAGTGCAGAGTTACATCACTGTAATCATTTATTTTATCATATACTGACTGGTGATAAGGTTAATGTCAGGTTGCTGCAGTGTTTCTGGCTCCGGTCCCATCTCAGGGGCTTTCTCCAGTACTGGCCTGTGAAACATTGTGTCGCATAGTTTTCCAAACTTTGTCCTGACAGACATCCAAACCCAATATAGACTCAGCAGCAGTGGGAACATGTCTCCTCTGTGACCCTTTAGGATTTACAGAATAACGTCTTGAGCGAGTGTATGTGATCAGTGTCTCTGATAATATGTTTATTCTGGGTTCTGGTTTTTTTTTTTTTTTTCTTATCATGTCAGGGAGGGAAACTCACCTGACAACCAGATGGTCATCACCTACCGACAGCTGCTGAGCCAGGTCTGCCGCTGTGCAAATGTCCTCAAGAAAATGGGTAAGAGAGACCAGAGCTACACAAAGGAGACATAACAGAGCACATTTTTTAGATCATTTATCAAAAGCCAATAGTCAAATAGGGCGTTTAAGAAACTATCGGTATCTGCGAAACTTGAAAAAATTGGTCCCACACAGATTTTTTATTTACTGCTAGGTTGATGTTCAGGTCTAGGTTTATTAATTCATTAGTTCAGTTCAACAGTTATCTCATTTCTAAAAAAAAAAAAAAAAAAAAAGTCAATGATATTTAAAGCAGCAGGAGCCAAAATCAGAAGAGTAAATATAAAGATAGATGACCTGACACCATTTTAGCCATCATGTGTTCAACCACCCTATCTGAAAACACTGACGACCAGCCCTACATTTCAGGGTAGATTTCTACACCCTGAAAACACAGAGAAGCTGTAAAAGTCTTTGTGAAAGTGTACATTTAGTTGACAACTGTAGCCCAGTCGTCCATTGATGGAGTACTTCTCTGTAGCCCTCCCCTGGTGATGGCTTTCTTCCCTGCAGCCAGGAGTAGTTTTTACAGATATGTACCATGAGTTGTAGAGAGAAATAATACAACAAAGGAGCCATCAATTCTTATTCTAAACATGATCTCTAGTAAAGTCTCACTGGAAGGATGTGATCAAAGGACAGCCATAGATATACCACATGTCCTCCAGCACTGATCCTCTCCTTGAACCCTGCTGCATGAATGTTAGCTTTGGAGTGACAAAATATCTTATTATGTTTTTCCAGCAGAACTCACACTAGAAGTTCACGTTGCCTTCCCAGTATCATCCCAATCATGTTCAGATATTTCCAGACCTCACTTCTTCTGCCATTTCTGTGTAATGTAGAGTGTAAAATAGTTTAATTTTGTAATCTATTATACAGTAATGTGCAAAGACCTACTCCGATATTATGTTTGTTGGATTAGGAAAGTTAGAATGGCCACATTTCTCAGTCTCTGTATTAAGATCCAATCTACATATTTGTGAAGTATGTAGCAGTAAAAAGTTTCAGGATAAAATCAGCTTCTATAAACCAAAGTCATAGTATGACTCCCATTTGCACTAAACATGCCTTTAACCCTTTTGTTCAGACAATATGAGATTTATTGCATTCATTTTCTGATGTTTTATACCAGGTTTCATTCAACACATGTCAGATGTTTCTAACTGTTTGTGCTGCTTCTCGTCATGGGGTTGGAGGTCACACTAAATAGTGACTTTAACTTTTACAACCCTTGTAGTTCAGATATTTGTGTGTCTCTTAAGGCTGTGCACATATCTCCTGTATTTTCTTGTTGTATCTGAAGAAAAGAGAATGACAAATAAATTTCAACCTTGTAAAAATAACAAAGCTAGAAGTGTCCTAAGACTTTTGCATAGAACTGTACTGTATATTCATAAAACAAAGCGTATATTGGCTTTCACCTTCTAGGCATCTGTAAATATGTTCATCAAATTAGGTTTATTGTTCTTTGTCAGTTGGATTTCATCATTCTAATGTTCTTTGACCTGGGGGTACCTGAAGTTGCAGAAGTCTGAAGGTGCAGTTGTGACAGTACTGTTTGTAATCCAGTTTCTATGGGAAGTACACAGGGTGAGGTGATAACTTATGATTCATTGATTAATTCAGCCTTTTCCTGCCCCAAACTTGGTCAAACTCTTGTTCTGTAATTATAATTAAAAGAAAAGAAAGCGACCAAATACTGTTAATCATGAAGCAACATTTTAGATATCAATCACCGGGATAACGATTTCTAAGTTGAATATTTAAAAAAAAAAAAAAACAATACAAAACAAATACATGGTAATTATATCGCAAAAGTCAAAATTTATAGAATTATACATATGGCCAACCATTTGCATTTAATATTTGGATCATAACTGTTGTGCTGCGGCTCAGAATGGTATCTCCTTTGCCCTTGTTGCATAATGGACATACAGGAACTGGCCTATATCCAAATGTTGCCCTTGACCTTCAGTGCTGTTTCTGGAGCTGTGCTGAGCAGTGGTCTATATCTGGCTGTGATGACTGCTATCTTTTCCCTTCATAGTGTACTCTTCTGAATTCATACATGCATGTTGATAGCTATAGAAAACCTTGTCTGTTTGTGTCACGATCCAGGTGTGAAAAAGGGAGACAGGGTGTCGATCTACCTTCCCATGATCCCTGAGCTGGTCTACACTATGCTGGCCTGTGCCAGGATGGGGGCTGTTCACTCTGTTGTGGTAAGAATGAACCACGACCCTGAAGCAGTCATGATGATTTCTGTTTTATACTAGTTGGCGCTCTTAGTGTTTTGACTTTTTTTTCCACTTCAAGCAGAAAAAGGTGATTTCATTTAATTTGCATCTGACTTCTCTTTTATTTTTAGTTTTATTTTACCTTTATTTAACCAGGAAGTCCCATTGAGATTAGAAATCTCTTTTGCAAGGAAGACCTGGCCAAGGTAGCAGCCATACAAAGTCCCCTATATTACTTCATTAAAGTGTATTTTCCAGAATGACACCATGATACCTTTCCGTGTTTTCTGCTGTAACCCCATTCACCAAAGGAAACATTACCAGAAGACCTGCCTCTGTTAGCTCAGACTGCCCTGCACTTGTACTTATCAGTTGTTTTCTCTGTGAACATCGCGCTGACAGCACCTGCTCTCAAAAAAGAATAAATGGGTCAGACATTTACAGGCTGGATCCAGATTGGGAAGGGATCAGAGTCAGGACAAATCTGCAAGCAAGCCAGCACTATTTTAGCCATTCAACCTTCCCCCTTTGTGCAAAAGATAAGTTGTTTGTTATAAATATCGCCCGGCTGCTCCAAGGTGGGGTCCTCTTTGTGACCTGCAAACACCTGTTTTTGGCAGACTGTAAAGCCTTTTTTCAGTGCTTGGTCATTATTGAACAATTTCCAGCTCTGACTTTTTATTGTCTTTGATATGAATGTCACTTAGGAAAGAATTCTGTGTTAACACCAGCCATTTCTATTCCCATGGTGACTCAGAAATTGGCCTGGTGTAAACGTCAGTTACTGAGCCAGCCTGGACATCCAGTGCCAGTCATGCTGTGACATTTTGCTGAGTCCAGACTTCTCAGTGACCTGATTCATAATGCTGTCATCAACACCACTGAAACTTTATACTCTGACCTATTAACCTCAGCCAAGAACACAAGAGCGTAGCCTATGGAGATGTAGCAAATGACATATATATGACTATTCAAACATACTCCAGGATTTAGATTTATGTTTCTATCATTGGTTGTTTTCAATCTGCTGGTGATGAATTGGATACAATATCAGTGTCAATACTCTTGGTTTTGATTATCAGACTGAATATGAACAGATTGTCTTCCAGATCAGTAAAAAATTAATCATGACAGATACTGTCATGCACTGTTTGTGATTTTTTATATTTTATTTATTTATTTATTTTCAGAAAAAAGCCTTAATTTATGAAAAAAAGAAAAATGCCAAAAAGACCCTATCTCCTAATGGTGAAGATTGCTTTAAAAAATCTTTGATCTGAATCCAAAACAACTTTGACACGAGCCAGGATATGGTTAAAACCTACCTGATGGAAAAATTTTAGACCAAAATGTGGTGTAAACTTTGAGTTACAGGTGTAGACAGTCAGTTGTAAATAAACAACACACAGACAGACAGGCTCAATTGAAACCCTCACTGGGGTTGGCTACTAAAAAATGTAATATATTGTAGACAGACAGTAGAGTGTGTTAAAACATGACACAGTATACTCAAACAGTAACACAACATCTGCACACAGTAATAAATAATGTAACAGTAAGAAAGGACATAGACAACACTAGAGGAGAAATAGAGATGATAAACTGTTCAGAGAAGACAATCTTACATTCACTTTTAACCTGATGTTGCAGATTTCTTGGTATTTAAAACCAAAGCAACATAGAACATATATTGTAATGTAAAATTGAAATGGCTTGAGATGGCATAGCTATATTTATCTTATTGATAAGTTATTAATGTTTTTAGTTACGCATGGTGTTGTGTTCTTTGTGGTAGTTCTCTGTTTTGAAATGTACTGTGTTGTAAAATATGGCCACAATTTAATGATCCCTTGACTTAAAATTCCAGATTCAAAGTGTTTTATTGTCATGTCTACAATACAGAAAGAGGTTTCCATGTACATTGAAAATCTTACTTTGTCATCCACACTGATTGCCAAGAGAATTTAAGATTAAAAAATAGAATAATTTAATTAGGAAATTAAAACAAACAAAACAACATGGCATTTAGGAATGGCATGCAAAAGAGAATGAGCATAAAATATAAACTATTATTACTAAGTAAATATACAGTATATTTACATAAATGTGCAATGTATGTGTAATTGTGCAAACTATCTAAGACGACAGAGATAAAGAAATATAGATTAAATGAATTAATAGCTTTTAGAAATAGTGTCATTCGTTTTGAGATTTTCTTCGTTTCCAGTTTGCAGGTTTCTCCTCTGAGTCCTTGTGTGAGAGGATTATGGATGCCCAGAGCAGCGTCCTGGTGACAGCAGGTAAACCATGCTGTTAGGTCATAAACGTGCCAACACATCAGCATCAGGATGTGACATGTTTGAAACGCAGTTGTAAAGTTGTAAATGGACTCAATGTTTGAGTAACTTGGGTGAGCTGACACACCTCTCTCTTCTCTCTCTGCCGTTTTGTAATGTACAGATGGTGTTTACAGAGGAGAGAAGTTGATCAGCCTGAAGCAGATTGCAGATGAAGCACTGGAGAAGTGCCGGGAAAAGTAAGTCCCGCTCTTATCAGTAAAAGCTGTCCCCAGTTTCCTGATTCTTAGCAGCTGCACCTGTTTACACTGTAATGTCATATGAGTCACTGGACACACACACACACACACACGCACACTTCCAATGAAGCCATATCAGCTGTTCACAGAGATGTCGAAGAACACACCCTGCCATGGTTTCCTCACTAAGCAGTTGCCGCGTAACATCAGTTTCATCAAGGAAGCCCGAGCTGCTCATCTCCCATGGCAACCTGAGCCTGGGGGGAATGTGAGCAGAGATGTGCAACACTACCAGGGGTCTGTTAGTACAGTTAGGGCTACTAGGAAACTGTTTACCCAGTGCCTGTGGTTCTCCCATTGAGGCTTTAAGCTAAAATATTATGATGTTAACAACAGCTGGAAAAATAAAATCACTGTTTTTGTTTCTGTATTCATCTTTAAAAACACAATATGGACCACTTCCACATTAAAATATGAAACAATTATAAGGCTTATATTCTACTTTTTAGACTCTACAAATTGTTTCCACTGATCTTTGAATACGAAGAATTGAATCCTGTTCGTATTATATGTTGAATCTGATACCCTGCTCCTGGTGTCTTATCCCCTTTACTAAGCTATCATTATCTTTTAACATTATTTAAAGCAGTTCAGCTGGAGTGAAATGTTAAAATGAATGAAACTGTAACATTTTACTGAGTCACCCCTAAATGAAATGTTCATACCGTGTATATTAATCCTTTTATTGTGAAAGGTAATAATTAATTAATTTACTCAATAATTATTCAATAACACATTATTTCACGTTAAATAGTTCATACTGTTTCACTTCAGGACAGTTGTTTTTCTTTTTTTATCTGAAGCTCTAAATAATAACAGGTTTTTGAATTAATCAGATTGTGAAGCAGGGATATTTTGCATAGTGACAGTTAATAAACAAACATTATTATCACATAAAAACAATATATACTAAAAGGTGCATAACTTATACTCTGGCATAATTTTATATGAAAAAAATAAATAAAAATAAAATTTTAACCAAATGAATATGTTAGGTGGACTGAGACCAGAGCCTATATGGTAGATACATTTTAGTCTTAATATTGTACTGCATTCAGATGGTGCAAGTGCATTTTAGTTGGAAAAGCTTCACTTATATTTGAAAGAATAAAAAAAAAAAAATACCAGTGTGAATCAATTTGTTTTCGCTGTAAATTAGAAACAGGTCTTCTTTGTAAAGCTAGCATAACAACAAAGGCTGTTGAAAATATGTAAAACAGCTTATAATTTATATTTACAAAGTGCCACATGAGATGTCACAATGAATACATACGCAGTGGGCGGCTATGAGGCAGGTTTTCAACTAAACTTGATATCTCTTACCTTTTTTAATTTCCTTGCAGAGCTTCATCCAGTGTCACCAAATGCCTTGTTGTTAAACACCATGCTCTGAGGACAAAAAGTGGAGCTGCGTGCAACAAACTGCAGGTCAGACATGTTTGGAAAAATAATATGGTTTCCTGTTTTTCCTTTAATGATTATTATGATCATGCATCCATCCAAACACACTATATCCACAGAAGAACATGCAAACTCCACCCAGAAAGGCCCATACTAGTTGACACTGGGATCAAACCCAGAATCCTGTTGCTGTGAGGCAACAGTGCTAACCACCATGTCACCCCCTTACAACAAATTAATAGTACATTAACTGTCTAAATCTCCGTAGTTAATTCCCTAAAACAGAAAGAATCATGTCTAGGGTTAGGTATACTGACACCAGGACCGATACTGATACCTATCTTCAACACTGGTTCCTGAATGATACTGTTTTTCTTCCATTCATTGCAACTAAAATAAAACTACACTACACATTACTTCTAAAATCTGTAGCTTTATTTTATCTATTTTGCTCAACTGTATTTTTAAGTACTCAAATCACAAACATAAAAGCAAATCTATTTGCTAAAACTTGAAGTTTTATGATAACAAAATGTTGTTCGTAAAACTGTATGACAACTTTTGTAGTCCATAGGAACTGAAAATTGGTATCAAACTACAAGATGTTTTTTCAGTATTTTTGCCATAAAAATGTGTGTTTTGCATCTGGAATTTAAACATAAAAATTCCCAGAATAGGGGCGGCACGGTGGTGCAGTGGGTAGCACTCGTGCCTCACAGCAAGAAGGTCCTGGGTTCGATCCCAACACCAGTC
>JAPQRQ010000010.1:25699559-25718391 GCA_037367365.1 Apogon talboti | reverse complement strand
TTTTTTTTTTAACATTGCAGCACAGTGTATTTGATTAAATAAAAACAGCATGGCCTTGGTGCAGCTGTACGCTCTCACTGACCTTGTAGTTGTTGCTGTATTTAGCTGTTCTCAGGCAAGCTACACTAATTCAAGTACATTTGATATATACAGCTGAAAACCACAAAATAAGGCTCAGAGGGCATTTTAAAGAGCGAGAATAACCAAGGCGGGGTCCATTTTTTTCTGTAGGTTTTCAGGAGGCCTTGGCCTGGAATCATGCGCACTGTGTACAAAAACCATGAGCGTTTTGAAAACACCTACTTTAAGAAATTCCCTGGTTTCTACGTGACTGGTGATGGTAAGCTAAATAAAAACACTGTGACCTCTGTAGTACTGGAGAATTCTTGTGAAAAGTAAAATTTTGACCACTTTTTGGCCACTTGTTTTCATTTTCAGGCTGCAGGCGGGACAAAGACGGCTATTACTGGATTACAGGGAGAATAGACGACATGCTGAATGTGTCAGGTGAGCTACAGCTGTGAAGGAGTAGCAGTTTACAATGCCTGTTATTTTCTTGTTGATGAAGTCGTTTACTACAATTTGCGATTGCAGGCCACCTGATGAGCACAGCAGAGGTGGAGGGGGCTCTGGCCGAGCACCCAGCTGTGGCTGAGGCTGCCGTCGTGAGCCGGCCTCACAAGGTGAAGGGCGAGTGTCTCTACTGCTTCGTCACCCTCAAGGACAACAGGGAGTTTAATCACACACTGGTGGAGGAGCTCAAGAGACAAGGTGAGACCCATGAGGAAGAAGGAGGATTGAAATAAGCAACTAAATATGAGTTTTCAGAAAGGGTTCTCATACATATTGTACATGAAAATCAAATAGAAAGTGCCTTAAAAGTACTTAATAGCATTTAAAGCTGCAATATGCAACATTCTGCATTAAAATAAGTCACTGGAATCTTAGAAGTAGAGAAGTACACAGTGTATAGACCTCTATAAATATGTTTATATCTTCATTAATATGACAGAACTTAAATGAAGACTGATGTAGACAAATGAGTCAAAATGACATTGACCAGTTTTTAAAATGTACAATTAATCAGGAAAAATTTACTTACAGAACTCTCTCTCCTGGTAAGATAGAAACATTTTACAGCATTTTTTGTCTTTTAAACCTATGACCATCAGCTGCATCGTTAGTGGATGGAGGAAGTGTTAGACATCACCCATTGGTTTTCTAGCAATTTGGTACCATGATGGCTATTTAGAGTAAGAAATTACCGTTTGGACATTAATGGTGGAGCTGCAAGAGTCTAAGTAGTCAGAAGCATCTGTGAGGGGTCAAGGGTGAGCTAATGCTAAACCTTAGCTTACTGACTCAGTAAACAGGTAAACCTTCATCGCTTTTACAGTCTTATTAATGGAACCTAGTAACCACAACTACAGTCAAGGTGTCTGTAAAAAGTGATTTTTCAAAATAAAAGTGGGAGCCTTTTGGAGACCCAACCCCCCCGCAATGGCCCTCAGCTGTATTACAACTTTAAAATACTTTAACATTGGCTTTATTTTTGAGCTGCAGACCTTGAGTTTAATGGATGTTTGAAACTGTTGGCATAAAGTACAGAATTAACACTTCCATCTGCATTGCAGATGAGACTTTGGACCTTCAAAAATTTTCTACTGGGATTAAAGTGTACCTGTACTGGTCATGCTTATGACATTAATTGTGCATCGTGTATTATTACTTATAAGCAAGACAGGCACAAATTCAGTAAAAAATTACCATAAATGCACCACACTGGACCTTTTTATTATGTGAATTACGGGAATGGAAGGAACCTATGGGGAGCAGACATTGCCGGCCGTAAATGATGTACCCATTGTTGATTCTGGGTGATGGAGTACGAGTAAACAATCAGTAGTCAGTGAGAAAGATTGAGTGAAAAGCATGAGTTCGCACTTGTTGTTTATGCAGCCATAAACTTTGCACTCCACCATCGTCCTAGAGATGAGACCCAGCACTGGCCGATAATGTGTCATCTTAGACTGGTGTCTGCTCGTCAGTGACAAGTCTATCTCAGACCAGGTAATCAGATAATATAATGTTAATTTGTCACTACCGGTGTTGGAACAGCCCATGAAGGAGGCAACATATCGCTGACCATGTCTGACTGGCGTAGTGACTTATTACTCCTGTGTATTTGACACCGGGCTTTAGCGTAAGTTACCTGACAGAACTGCTAGTATTATACATGAACTTTTGAAATAGCAAACAATGAAAATTCATAACAGGTACCCTTTAATAAAGTATGCTGATTCTGATTCTGATTGGAGCTGAGATCAGAATAACAATAGTCAGCTCAAATTTTGGGTCTGAATGTAAAATAATGAACATGTCCCTTTAGTGTCCTTTAATCACTTACTCTGCTGCATTTTAGTGAGAGGAAAAATTGGACCAATCGCCACGCCAGACTACATTCAAAATGCCCCAGCGCTCCCAAAAACCCGCTCAGGTAAAAGGTCAACGCTTGTTCCTCAAAAAAACAAAAAATACATTACTCATGTTTTCCCCAGTAGCACCTATCTCCTTCTCATATTCAGGGAAGATCATGAGGCGAATCCTCCGGCAGATCGCCCGCAATGAGAAGGACCTGGGTGACCTTTCGACGCTGGCTGACCCTAAAATAGTTGAGGTGCTGTTTAGTCAGAGATGTGAAGCTGCAGCCTGAAGGGGCTCAGGTCTCCTCAGACCACACCGCAGTACAAATGAAGACAATCACAAACTGCTGGAGTTTGCATCAGTGTCAGTGTTTGTGTGCACTCTGTGAGACAACAATTACACCCCTGACATTGAGATGTGTAAATTGTTGTTTTATTATAGGGAAAAACGATCCTAATCATTCAGAGTCAGGCTTCCCAGAGGTACTTCATGTTAACATATTGATATTGGGTTATTTTAAAGTGATTGTTGGTTTGTGTTTGGGCCAAAATTTAAGACTATAGCTATATTTTATATTAAAGCCAGTTCTTGTAAAGCTTTTTAGTTTCAGGTCTCATATGATCAGAAAAGGTTGATCTTTTTTATTTGTCTTCCAGCAGAGAAGTCATGTTTGTAGAGCTTGTTTCTAATAGAGATCTATATTTCCAATCTGTACCCTAAGAATAAAGTGCTTTCATTTCTTTCCGTCTGTTTATGATCAAATTCAGCAGCAGAGCGACGCCCTCATGTGGTTGGGATCGTCCTCTGCAGCTGCTGTCTGATGATTGGTACTGTTTACTGTAAAGCCATCTCTGGCTTTTGTCTTGTGCTGCTGAGCCGCCAATGATGCACGGAGCAAACGGGGCTTTGTAGATGCGATCAGGGCGGCGAGGGAGTGGCGATTATGGGACCAGAGAGGTGGAGGGAGAAGGAGGAGATGAGGGCTTGGTTTATCATAAGAGCACTGAGTTCTTTTGGAATTACAAGCATCAGTGGTCTTAGAAAAGGGAGGGGTGGGGGGGGGCAAGAACAATAACCTGTTTTTAAGAGATTACACAGCATCAGGTTGTAATAAAAGTCACCTAAAGATACTGCTTCCTTATCTTACAGTTCATGACAGATGATGTACAGACAGCGGAGGGGCTTTGTTTCTGTCTGTCACATGTCACATGTATGCAGTGTGTGTGTGCGTGTGTGTGTGTATGTGTGTGTAGGGGGGGGTGTGTGTGCGTGTGTGTGTAGGTGGGGAGGACGAGGAAAGAAGAGCCCAGAAACACTGAGATGGACCGTGTTACATCATCACCCCCAGCAGCAGAGGAGTGGTTACCATGACAACCTCTTCTTTTTTCCCCCCCTCCACATCGTTTCCACTCACCCTCCTTATCATCCTCCTCCTCTCCTCCCTGACAGCCCAGCCTCACTTTCTCATCCTCTGGTCGCAACGTCAATTTGCAGATATTTTGTAACCTGACAACAGTGAAAACACAAAAGATCAGATCAGAAAGCTAACAGCATTGTTTCACACACACAGATAATGGCAGATTGCATTGACTTACATCAATTTCCTAGAGCTACATCTAACCTGAACAATAACTGCAACATTTTTAAGCCAAGCCTTTTATTCTTTTTTCTTAAGTTTTAGTGATGACGGTTAATAGAGCAGCTAAATATCTGCCCTTATGTCAGCGGTGTCAAACTCATTTTAGCTCAGGTTCCACATTCAGCCCAATATGATCTGAAGTGGGTCGGATCAGTAAAATAATAACAATGGAAAAAGCAAAATTACATTATGATAATGTTTACATCCAAAGTTTCACTAAAAATCTGAATAACATGAAAAACTTCAAGTTTCTTAAGAAAAATAAGTGCAATTTTAACAATATTAAGCCTGAGTTTATCATTTGCAACTTACAGATCACAGTGGAGCTATAAATACTCAAAACATTTAGTGTTAGACAGAATACTGGTCAAATTACACTTCTCTTGAGACATTTCATGTTGTTCACATTTTTTATATGTCAGTTTGCAAATGTAAACATTTTCATGTAATTCTTTTTTTTACACTAAAACAAAGAGAAAAAAATTGTGTTTATCATTGTTTATTGATTATGTGATATTATTTTAGTTGAGATCATATTGGTCTGTATGTGGAACCTGAACTAAAATGATTTTGACACTGTGGATTGTAATTTTTACATTTCACAAATTCATCCCATGACCCAGATTAGACCCTTTGGTGTGCTGGTTTTGGCCCACTGGCCTTGTGTTTGACACCTGTACCTTATGTGGTACCTTACCTCGGGAAAAATATTTACAGTGAATGTAAATGCGAAAACCAAGTCAAATTTTGATCTTATATGAAATCAAGATAAAGATAGTAAAATATTGTTTAGTTTAATGTGGAAACAGTTCAATGACTCAATGTCACCAATATCATCTGAACACATTTCACCTCATTCTTCAAGAGCAAGTGACAAACTATTCAAATCACTAAAAGTCTTCTATTATTGGAAGATAGACAGGAGAAATACAGTTAGGATAACGCCATTTATGCAGCACTGTTCACAGACTGATACGTTATCAATCTTATGATTTGCAAAACAACTGATTAAACTGACAAACGTAATTTGTCATCAATCCATCAATCAAATTTTATTTACATAGCGCCAAATCATAACAAATGTTATCTCATGACACTTTAGACATTTAGAGCTGGTCTAAACCAGATTATTGATCCAATTTACAGAAACCCAACAAAATCCTACAGGAGCAAACACTTGGTGACAGTGGTGAGGAAAAACATCCGTTCAACAGACCTTGAGCAGACCCCGACTCTGGAGGATGGTCGTCTGCCTTGACCAGCGGGGTATTAAAGAGAGAGGGTAAAGGAAGAGAAAGAGAGAGGGGGAGATACATGGATGCACATCCAACTGAACTAGAATGGTTAAAACTAGAACAGCTTGTGTTAGTATAATTGCCAATAGCTAGAACAAATGTCCATAACTGTTAATACTACTACAAATACAAGTATTAACAGTGGATATATGTGTATGTGTAAATGTTATGAGTCAAACAGAATGTGAAAAGAATAAGTCACACCATTGACTACTGCACATGTTTTTTTTCCCCAAGTAAGGTCCAGAAGGAGAAGGACTTAACCACAATATACAATGTAATAAAGAGAAAAGACAAATTATTCACACTCATAACCTTCAAAACAAATCTCATGTTTATCCCTTTTTTGGCTTTTACTATGTTTTTCCTATTGTGTGTATTCTCTTGTATATGTGTGTAGAACAGAGGGAGTTTTGTACACAGTCCAAGTCAGACTTTGCCCTGAAACTAAATATGCATCATATATCATAAGTATAAAGGCATATTACAGCCTTATATATGCACAAAAAGCGCACAAAAAGACTTAAAACAGCATGAGTTAATGCAAATACATTACAATACAATAAAGTGTAAGTGCTAATGATAAAAGAGTTGAAAACAGTCTGAGAATGTTAGATACAATGAAGGACAAAAAATAATAAATAAAGCAAGGTTAAAAAAATGGAAAATGTATAAAGGCATGCCAGCTAAAACCCAGGATAAAATAATGTGTTTGAAGTTTCCAGTTAGTATGATCATAGTAAACAGGCTTGTTAATAAGATATATGGCTCATTTTTGTAGTTTAACAGTTGAATTTATAGTCATTTTAAAGGTCATCCCCCACAAATCCACACAAACAGTTATATAGGGAAGTAAATGTGATCTGTCAATTATGTACAAAGCATTAAAACTTAATATATCATTTGATTTACACAGGGTTGCAGTTCACTTCGACATTTTTCTTTAATATAATCTACATGTTTTTTCCATATCCAAGCATAACATCCTGCATTTTGTATCAAAAGATGTTTTTTAATTTATCTATTACAGACTTTATTCAGTATCCCCATCAATGTCTTTTACTTTTCTTTATAATGAGACTGAAATTATACCATAAAATGTATTGGTATTGAACTGAGTTTCGAGAACTCCCTTTCCCTAGTGTGTAGAAATACTCATCCTGGTGCGACCTTCCTTCATATTATCTTTAAAAGTAGTGTATATCTTTTAAAGGACTGCAAATATGTAGCTGTAAAGGTCTTTAATGCACATTTAGTGTCTTTTCCATTACAGTGAAGTGACTAATTCACACTGAGAGGATATAAATCTGTTCACACAGTCACATTATGTTAATTCACCTCCCATTTGGGCACAGGAAAACTGTCTCCATGAGGTAATTCATTAAAATTAGGCTTTATGCTTGAAGTTACAGTAAATCTACAAGAAAATAAATCATATAAGACAGCAGAAAAGTCTGGAGCAAGCAACCGTCATCCCACACACACCAGATGTGTTGCTCTTTTAAGTTAAATTATTTGCAAAAAATGAGAATACATCATTTTAGATGTGCATTTTTATTCGGATTTAGAGGGGAATGTGTATCAGTGTGTAAATCAGTTGACTCCAACTGTCTACAACCCTGAGCCACTTGAGGATTAGGCTCCCAAATCCTTCATTATTGTTTCTGAGGTTGTATCAGCAGCACAACGACAGACGCAGTCAGATACTATAAGGCAGATGCCTCGTGGAAGCAGAGACCCGTGCCAAATGACGCAGAGATGGGAGCTGGATGTGTGTGGTTGAGTATTAGTTAAGGTATGTGGATGTACATCTGTTTACAAAGTCACATAATTCCCATATTATAGAGACTAAGCTGTCTTCAGAGGTTTACCCTTTAACCCCTGAGACGTTATTTCAATGAAACGGGCTGCTTGGAATATACGACTGTAGAAGTGTCATAAAAGCTACTGTGAGTATGTGCTAACAGAAAAAGACAAAGAGAGGAATTGAAGTTTTACAAGTTTTTACTAAATAAGGCACTCAGGCACTGTCAATAAGAGATTTAGGATGTTGAATATAAACTGTGAACTGGAACACACTGAACAAGTATTTGAATTTTGGCCCAGTACTTTTTGTTTTGGGGTTCTTTTTTTCTAAATCAGTCCAGCTGCTTTTTGGCACATGGTTGAACTCCAAAAAGCACTTACACAGTCAAAATTCAGTAAAAACACAGTAAAAAAAAAAAAATAAAAAAAATCACAACACCACTGCAAACAACAGTAAAAACAAAAAACAACAAAGAAAATGGTGTAAAAAAGCCCAAACCATCTATTTCAATAGTGAGTCAGTCTCACCCACTCCTCTTTGTTTTGCCCCCCATTACACAAGCGGCGGGGGGTGCACTGAGCATGCTCAGATGTCTATGAAAAGTGCAAGGTCTATTCACTTTTTGAAATTTTTCCTACTGAGCAAACGGTTGAATTTTTAGCAATATCTAAAATAAATCATACGTTCAGAATGAGCAGTACAGACACGTTAGGGGTTAAGGGGTTAAAAACAGGTCCCTATAATATGACGAATTAAACTTTAGGCTTAAGTTTTGGTTGATGGTTAGGGTTAGGTTGCAGGGAATGAATGGAAGTCAATACAATGTCCCTGTAAATGATGGAAACTGGCCTGTGTGTGTTTAGAGGAGCAGTGAGGAGCACGTCCAAAGCAAATTACGCAGACAAAAGAGGAATCAAGGAGGCACCAAATGAATGGTTCTGTTTTGTTTTAGTGCTTCAAAAGACAGACAGATGGACTAACTAAAGCTGAAGTCCGTTGGAAATGCATCTTTACAGAAGTGGATGCTGAAAAGGCGGCTTTAGATAACCAGGTGGAGTGGAAAAGAGCAACTTTGCACCAATTTTCTTTTATTTTGCGGCACAAGTGGGAGTTGAGTACGCACAAACATATTCTAGTACTTGTCATGTTCAACTGGTTCCTGTGTTATCTTTGTTGGACGTATTGGTTGGGATTCTGTGCCAGTTTCAAGCAACAGTCCTGCTGGTTTAGTTCAGGGTTCAAACGGTCGTCACACTCCTCGACACAATGAGCCTGTCTGTTTACTCATACAATACTGCATTTCTTGGGGAGCTGAAACCCCCAACCCCCCCCGAAAAACTTGACACTCAGCCTCTGCCACACTGTTTTCCCAGCTTGAACACACTGATAGCTGCCACCGCTCCTTCAGAACAGGGCAGCCCACCTTTTTTTTTTTTTTTTTTACCCCCTCCCTTCACATGAATAATGATGTAACAGAAAGTGAGGAGAAGTGAAGGGCCTCCAGGCAAAGCTCACGGACAATATGAATTCTCTTCGGGGGCCAAAGCTTTGCTCGCGCAGTTGCATGGAGGCTTTTTTGTATCGTTGGCATGACAACCTCTCGGCTAATGACACAGCCAGGCCCATTGTGTCGCTCATTGTCTGGTTGAGGCCTTCGCACACAGCTGCAGGCATATGCAATTTGGGAGCCAATTTTTGACAGATTGTATACTGGCGTGGAGCTTCATTCGTTCATTCTGTCAGTGGGACACATGGAGAACGAGGAACAGTTTAGTGTAATTAATTCAGATGTGTCTTTATCTGCAGCAGGTCATTTTATTTCCAGAGCATTTGAACTGTTAGCTAAGGTGTTAATGCATTTACTGTCCACAGACAATAAAGTAAAAGGAGGCTGATCCTCTTAAATGTTTTTCTGATCTCAGTGTCACAATGAAGACTTTTGGTATTTTACTTTTAATTGGACAAAGCTTTCCTGACCAATTACCATTAAAAAAAGTACTTCGCATAATTCAGTAAGATGTTGCTTCTGCCAATTCACGTTGAACTTCGAGGATTAAGGATTCATATCATGGATTTCACTGAAATTACAGTACTGTGCAACAGTCTTAGGCTGTCTCCAGCTTTGTTGTTTTTCAGGGTTGAAATGATCATACATATTTATTTCTCATTCTCTTCTCTTCAGATACAGCAAGAAAATACAGGGGATATGTGCACAGCCTTAACAGACATACAAAAAAAACTGAACTAAATGGTTGATGACAAGAAGCAGCACAAACATCTGACAAGTGATGAATAAAACCTGGTATAAAACATCAAAAATTAATGCAATAAATAAATCTCATATTGTCTGAGCAAAAGGGTTAAAGACATGGTAAGCACAAAGGGAGGTCACACTAAATACTATGAGTTTGGTTTACAGAAGCTTTGTTTTTAATGCTGTATATACTTATATCTTATACCTTATATCTTAATAAAGAAATGCATGTGTGATCAAATGCTTTTTTAGTTCTTATTTAGTAATATGTGTACTATGAGAGTCTCTAATTGTTGTTTTTTTTCTGTTGATGGGGTTGGAATTTGTACTAAACCTAAAAAAAAAAACTAAAAAAACATAAATACCCAAATGAAGCATCTTTAATTTTCTCAATTTCTGTCATACCACAGCAAGTCACCCAAAATTCAATATTTTTCCCAGTTCATGTCTTGAATTTTCTTGACAAAAATCATGTGAAAACTTCTACTAAGTTCATGGGATGTGGGAAATTGTGCTTTAGTGTTGATATGTTAGTAACTTTAAATTTTATAGAATGACAGTAAAGTTTCAATTTCCATTTTTAAAATATTTAACAGTTCATGTGTCTCTTGCTTTGTCCACTATGTTACCAGTATAACAAATGGTATAAAAAGGATAATAAAGACTCATGATAAAATAATTCAAACATTTTATTCGGTTCAAATTGACACGCAAAATGTAGGATTTCTTTTAGTTCCTATGTTAGTAAGACCTGCGGCAGTCAGGTTTTTATGGCTGCTTCAGATCTGGACACAAAATTTGGTTAAACAAGGGGGCATATAAATCTATGAATATATAAGATTCTTTGCTTTAGTTTAACAAATTGATTTATTTCAATGTCTGGAACAACTTTCAGCTCAATCCAGTGAAGTTAGGTAACTGATAAGGCTGTGAATATAAAAACTAATGATAAGATTTAGTTCCAATGGCTAAATTTGAAAAAAACAAATGAAAAAGTAAGCAGAGCTAACTAATATAACCGGTCATATAACACTTTGCCCCTCCTGCTCTATCTATGTGCATATGTGCAGATTTTTATTACATAAATATAAATGCAAATCTGTACACAAAATAAACATACTTGAAGTAAAAACTTTTCTTTTGACTGTTTTTAAGAAAATTCATCACATGAACTGTGAGGCTCCCGTGAGTTGGTTTGGAAAGACTGTGATTTCACAAATGAGAATACAATTGGTTGACTTCATGTCTTCATCAGTAATCAGTAATTGGTAATTACAGCTGTCAGTCATATGTTTCACCCTCATACCTGCCTGAAAACACCTGTGATTAGACAGCCTTAAAATGACCCACTTACGCATGTGTGCTGAAAACTGTCTTGATAGTGGAACTTAGAGGGCAATCTGCCATTACTAGTTCTATTGGTTCCATCAATATATTCAGTGGTATAATGTTTAAATAATTCTTTGCAAATAACAAACTAATTAATAATCCTGATAGTCAACTGCTGACCTATAGTCGTGGTTTATGAATGTTACCTTGTTTTCATTGGGTGCTTTGCTTAAATACCTGGCTGTGTCTTCTCATGAAGATTCCACAACCTCCAGAGATGAAGGTATGTGCATTATTTATTAAGTATTTTTATTTTATTGGGTGTGTTTTTATTCTTTATTGTGTGCTTCTATTATTCTTCTGTTTCTTGCTGTACTTAATGCCTCTGCAACAAAATAATTTCCCAGTTTGGGATTAATAAAGTATTTATCTAGTCTAATATAATGTCTCATTTGGATTATTTAGAATTTTAATTATTAATCTGATCATTATGGTCTTATTCAACGTAGATCATGGGGAGTCCTTTGAGGAAACCAAAGAGGATGTCGCAGCCAGCACTTCCCAAACAACTGAGAGTACTCCAGTTATCCCCCCCCCCCACCTCACCTGCACCTGAATTATCAACAAAGGAAGGTCCTCCAGTTGTCGCTGATGATCCTGCACTGTGGCCAAACCTGATTGATGACAGCACTCGGTCTCAACTTGTAAAAAAAGGGCCAATTCAAATCACAGACTTTGATTTTCCAAAAAATTTGTAAATTCCCCCAAGGAGATTCACAAAAGACAATTACATGATAAATATGAAAATTGTGAAAAAAATCAAGAGGTTGTGGCTTGCGTTAATGAGTGAGCACAGATGCTGTATTTTGTCTTTCCTGCTTACTTTTTGACAAGTGAGATAATGCTCTAAGCAGTCATGGTTATTGTGCATGGAAGAACCTAGAACAACATCTTAAAGAACATGAATTGTTGTGTTGTGTTTTTACTTATTGATTACTCCATGTGCACAAGCTAAAATCCGCAAGCTGGTTGTGTTGTGTTATATTATTTTCCTTATTCTTTTTTATTTCTTTATTTCTTTGAATAAATAAATTTCTTTTTATTTATTTCTTTATTTTTTTCTTTCTTTCTTTTTTTATTTATTTCTTTATTATTTTCTTTAAATTGAATATCTTGAATTGTGTATAGAGTTCACATAAGTCTTTAATAGCTTTTTGATTGTCAAGTTTTTATATTTCCTAGATAATATTTAGTTATATATCTTTATTTGCACATTATTAACCAAACCTAAATGAATATAGCAGTTGCTTATGTAATCGTCACATTACATGCTTATTTGTTTGGGGTTCAGGGTGGAATTCCCAAAGAATTTAGTCTCCCCTAGGGCCCCAATGATCCCTTCTTATCTAGGGCCCTGACAGTGTCAAGCAATGGCTCTGTTCACTGTAGCTGAAGTCCTGGTCCAGATCCCTTGTTATATGTCATCCCCTCTCTCTGTCTCATCCTTCCTGTCTATTGGATGAGTGTGGCCAGAAATGGACTACATTCACAGGTCTGAAAATAGGCAAAGGGAGAAGTTAAACCCCATAAAATTAATTCATACAAACTGGCTGCCCATAACTAAAAAATAGTGGACTTTACTCTTCAGAAGTATCTCATGTGTTTCATTCAGGATGAGAGTGTACAAATACCAAGGATTCATCATGTAAACCCCTGTAGTTTATTCTTCTGAAGCAAATAGTAATAGTGGCATACATAATCTGTTAACATATATTCATTCATTTTCCTTAACAGCTTAATTCCAGCAGACATTGAGCAAAGGTGGGGTACACCCTGGATGGGTTCATCATATGGCTGGTATAAATGGACAAACAACCCATCCACTGTCATAGTCCCACTAAGAGCAATTTAGACTGACCATTTAACCCAGGGGTGTCAAACTCACTTTAGTTCAGAGGCCACATTCAGCCCAATATGACCTCAACTAGGCCAAACCAGTAAAATAATAGAAAATGTAGCCTGTAAATATTGCCAATCCAAATTTTTCTCTTTGTTTTAGTGCAAAAAGTAAAATTGAATTGTGAAAATGTTAACATATCTACATTTACAGACATTCCTTTTGCAAAAAATAATAAATAACCTGAACAACCTGAAATTTCTTAAGAAATATAAGTGCAATTTTAACAAAATTATGCCTCAACTTATCATTTATGTATGTGCATTACGGATGTCAATGGATCTACAACAACACAAAACATTTAGTGACAGGCAGAATATTGGGAGAATTTTGGTTTGGAATTTGGAGTTGGTTAGTGGTCTGGCCCACTTGAGATCAAATTGGGCCATCCCACAGGCTAAACTGGAATCTGTGGCAAGCTGGATTTGGCCCACGGGCCATATGTTTGACACCCCTAATTTAACCTATGACCAACCTATGAGTTGCATGTCTTTGGACGATGGGAGGAAGTCGAACCTGGAGAGACGCTGCACAGAAAAGCCCCCACTAACCAGTGCCAACCCCTGCCCTTAATGATGATACACGTCACTGTTAAAAGGTCTCTGTTGTTTCAGTGACTGAGCTTATGTAACACATCTACCTGATCAGTAAATTCAACGTATGGACAGTGTTGAGGAAGCTACTTTGCAAGTGTAGTAGTTCAGCATGGCAGTAGTTCAAACAAACTACATTTCTACCCCTGGAGAAATGTAGTTTGTTTGTGTAGGTGTAAAACTACAGCTAGAAAAAGTAGTTTTAGCAATTCCTTTTTTTTTCTTTCACAGGTCACAAGTGAAAACACAGGTCAAATCTGAAGAAGCATCGACATCCAAAGTCACATATTCACTTAAATATATGCACGTCGCTATCGGGGGTGGCGCTGGCGGGAGGGTTGTCCATGGTGGTGAAGATCACATGACGTTAGTAATGATTGCACATCTGCGAACCATTCAAGTGCTGCCAGGGCAAGCCAATCAGAGGCAGCGTCATCTGTCATGTCATGATGATGATGCCTTCAAAGCAATGGGCTCTATGCACGACACAGTTCCGTGTTGGCCTCCGGATGCACTGCCATTTCCAGTTAAAATTCTGACAAGTACCATGGAGGCACACAAGCTGAAGTTTTTGGGTTTTTAAAAAAAATCTTTATCGAAATAGAACAACATTAACAAGCAGGTAAATCATGACAATAAAGACAATAAATAAAAGCATCCAGGAGTAAAGAGAGAAAGAAAAAAGATAATAAAAGAAAAAAGAAAGTACAGATAAAATAAGGTACATAAGCAGTTGTATTAGGGGTTCATTCAAAGAGATTTAGGTCAGAAATAAGGTTGTGCATCTTAATACCAGATTTACTTTTCAGAAGTTGAAGAGTTTTGCAATGTTTAAGTTCACACTGAAGTTTACTCGTTGTCTTTTGGAACTACCGGAACTGTCAATGTGCATCAGATAGTGCGAGTGGCCACCAGAACACACTGGCTGTCATCTGTCTTGCTTCATGTTAACTTAATGTGCTAGAAAGTGTGATGCTAGAAATATCACTTTTTAATGTTTGTGTTCTTAATGAAAGTCTCAGGCAAAGATAGAGCAACAAATGAGCTCACAGTGAGAGCTCACTGCTACAGGTCCATGAGGAAAGCGGAGGCTCCACACCAGCTCAGAGTAGGACGAGTTCAAATGACACGGTTCAGAGTTCTGTTTTGTGTCACGTTTAAAGTTTTGTTGAACTTGTTTTGGTTTGTTCAACACAAGTTCTACTTCTTCTGCTGTTTGTGCCTCGCTTCAATAAGTTGTTACCCAAATGCAGATTCAGAGAAGTTGAGTGCAAATTGGCTTTGTGTAGTGTGTTGTAAACTGATGGATGGTGTCACACTTCATAACACTTTGAAAAGTCCTGCTAGTGACGCAGCGCTCACTATAAATTTATTGCGCCTAATGTTTATCACCCACCGCTTCTGTAACTCCTTATCTTTAGGGAAAGTGTAAAAACTAAGCTGGGAGTTAGACCTAGCCAACGCTGAGCAAAATGGGACGCAGCAGTGGTGGCTCACTGTACTATCCCCTTGTTTCTGATAGGTTACTTTGCTCATTCTACATGTGAATCGTGAGTAACAATAAACTAAAAACGACAAAAATACGAACGATGTTATTTTACAACGACAGAGTAACATCACATATACTATTGTAGGGATGGGCGGATGTTTACATGCATCCTGAGATTTCAACGGAAGTTACATCATGGTTCTTTGTGCATAGAGCCCATTCAGGATGAAAGAAAAGGGGACTGTCTTGCATTCAATGGTGAAATACAATTTATATTACAAAAAATAAATAATAATAAATAAATAAAATTACAGTTTGCAAATTGAGTAGTTACACTACAAAAAATTTCCCCAAAAGTACTTGAACTACTTGACGCGGTACAAAATATGAATGTAGTGTAACTACCAGCAAGTTACAGCAAAATGAACTACGTAGTTCAACTACATGTAGTTTAAGTCTCCCCAACACTGCATATGGATACACCTGCTTCTCACTGAAAAATGCAGAGGATAGTATTTAAGTAAATGGGTGAAATCACTTATGAAAGGTTAGGTGTAGACAAAAAATTAAGATGATTCTTGAAAAAAAAAACAACACTTTAAATCACACTTAAAATTCAAAGTCTTCTGACTCAAATGATGTATCCCATTGACTCAGAGCAGATTAGAAAAACTAAATACAAAGTCAGACATTGTAAATGTTGTAAAAGTAAAAGTCTGGAAAATCCTCTTGAGCACAACTGATCTGCAGTTTTTTAAATGAATAAATCTATCCTCTATCTTCATGTCAACAAAAGGAACTCATCTGCCAGGCCTGGCAGTGACCTGAGATGTGACACCCACTGGGTTTTTTTCCACAGTGTTTGAACCCCACTGCTCTGAACGTTGTCAGCTGAGTCTCCAGACAGCAGCTGCAAACTCCACACAACACAGCGAAAGAAAAAACACAGAGGCTAGTCTCATCTGTTTAGTCAAACACAACAGGATTTTGGAAACATGGGACAAACTGCACTAAACTATTAGAGACAGGGACGCCCAGACGGAAGTCTCTGCATTATTCATCACAGCTGCAGAGGAAAACGTGGTTCTCTTTATCTTTTTCAATCACAGCCAAACAACAGGGCAAATACACTTCATTCACAGTAGAGATTTAATACAGAGGAAGAGCAGACACACTTTGACTGGTGTCACTGTGGGTTGGATAAAACGATAATTCATCCTGAAAAGTGTGTTTGCAGCTTTCCAAACACTTCAATTATATTTCAGTTCAGATTTATTCCTAAATTATATTATTTTGACAGCTGATGATCACAGAGTTTGGTCAGGACAGAAAGGATTTGATTCATTATTAATACTAATGTGTCTTTTCATTTTTGATTAGCCATTTGTCCTGCCAAAAAACACAACAATTACATTGGATCAGTGGTTATTTGTCAGCGTCTGCTCTGATGTCTAATTCATTTCCTTTATCAGTAAATGGGATTGGTTTTGAGTGACTTGGTGAAGGGCTGCTCATTTCAGAGATGGGATGAAAGTGTTGATGTCAGATGCAAATCAGAGCGTAATCCTATTTTTTAGCCACTCATGCTGAATGGTAGTCTGATGTGTTTTCAATTTAGGCCAATGATATATCTGGAAAAAGAAGGCGACGGCTTTAAACTGAAAATCTTCTTAGAGGAGCTCAACAAAGAGGGTCATGGGATGGCAGCACTTATTCATCCTTGGCTCAAAACAGGACTTTTCTTTAGATTTAATATCAGGATGAAGACAGAGGACAAGAGAAGCTGAAGAAAGGGGTAGCAGTATCAAAATCTAAAGATACTGATAATATGGTCAGCTTAATTTAAAAAATGTGTTGACACGAATTCTTGTGGATAGGGGTGCAGATACTATTGATTGTTTTCATTTTCAATTAATCAATTGATTATTTTCTCAATAAAATTACTTTTATGTTTGGTCCAAAAATGCCAATATATCAATCAGTCAGCCTGTTTACATGACCATAAAAGTCCAATAACTGGGAGTGATTGGATAATTGTAAAATCAGGTCTAACACATTTACATGCACTTAAGAAATGTGATTATTGAAAAACCCTAGTTTAGATGATCCAGTCCATTATCAGATTTCTTTCAGAGTACATACGTACATAGTGATTGTAGTCTTCCGCTCACGTTTGACTACATAACCTCCGTTCTCTACAATTTTAATTGTGTTTACATGTGCCCAGATGTAAAAGAATGAAATAAATCAGATTAACCTGTATACATGCAGGAAGACATCGGAGTATTAGGGACAACTCCAGGTGTGTTAATCCAATTTCTCATAATCAGATTACTGCTGTTATCTGATAAAACATACCAGATTATCCTGTGTACATGGTCACTTAAATAATCTGACAACTCCAGAAATCAGATAATGATGTAAACAGGTTCAGTGTTTCTAAAAGTATCCAACTGACTGTCCTGAAGGAGGAAAGAACCAAGATTTTTGGAATTATAAGATTTGGACTTTTTTCCTTTGAAAAATCACTCAAAAGTCATGAATAAGTGATCAAAATAGTGGACAATGAATAATAGTTTCCGCTCTAGTTGTGGATTGATATCTCAACAACTGATTAAACATGACAGAGTTCAACTACAGGAACGAGTGGACGTATTCACCAATTTTGTCAACACATACAGCAGTAAAAAACACACAGGGAGTACCAAATTCAACAGTGCACAGGTTTCCAAGGGATACCAGTGACTGAATAATATTTTTTGCTCGCAACCCTGGTCCCTGCATGTCTCATATTTCAGTTTTTGACCATGAGGTGTCTGATAATTGCAACAGGGCAGGCTGAGTAAATGAGCCAGCTGAACACTGTCAGGTTTTATATACTGGGGAACTGAGGAGATAATTGAGAACAGATGTCCAGTTAAACATGGAGTCCAAGCAGAGATGGAATCTAACTATATCCATTTAGTCAATACATAAGTACAAATTAGATGGATCTGTACCTGAGTATTTCACTTTTCTGCTGCTTTGTGTACGATAGTTCAGATCCTTCCACTGGATAATTAAGTGATTAATATGTTTAATCCACAACAAGCTCTTTAACTGTAACTGATTTAGTGAGTAGATTCTTATTTATCAAACAACCATCAGACTGATAGAGAGCATAAATATTGGACTGTGATTCAATAGAAAAAGGTCATGGGGTCCGATGAGTCCAGATTGACCCTGTTCCGGAGTGATGGGTGCATCAGGGTGAGAAGAAAGGCGGTTGAAGTCATTACCCATCATGCTTAGTGCTTAGTTACAGTCCAAGTCTGTGGGGGCAGGGTTGGTTCAGTTGGTCAGGTTTAGGTTCAGTGTCCATAAAATGAGGTCAGTTGACTGAATGACCAGGTCTGAACATCAAGGGACTTTTTTCTTCTATATTGACACATATCTGAACCCCTTTGAGAATGTTTGGGAGGTGATGGAGAAGAATCCATGCAGCAGTCTTGACTGAGCAGCACATAACAAGCTTTTAAAATGTTGTATATCTAGCTGACATTTGTATGTGCTCATGAAGTTTGTGTTGGAGTTCGTTTCATTGGGATCCTGTCAATTTTCAATATTAGCTGATTCCATTTGTAAGCTAACAACTGGCTCTGAAGCAAACATTCAGAAGTACAGCCACAGCACAACCATTTCTATGATGAGGACTGGTCACATTTTTAGTGAAAATCCTTGTGCTTGACCCCAAGTTCTTCAGTTCCTCTAGTCAGCTTAAATACAATCAGCTAATGTAAAAACATAAATAAACCTGATCAACTCCTAGCACAACAAAGGCCATGTACATACTATGGACAACACAAAAACAACTAGAAAAGCACTTGGAGAGCGCAGACCTCCGCCAAGGCAGCTCTTTGTAAAAACAGCAAAATATAGGTCTGTTGCCCTATTGTTTATCTGTTGCTAGGTAACCCACTTCAATTCTTTGATTCTATGATTCTGGGCTAACACCTAACTAATTCCACTGGCATTTTCAGTTGAATAACCTCTCAGCTGGCATGTC
>JAPQRQ010000010.1:25680188-25695013 GCA_037367365.1 Apogon talboti | reverse complement strand
ATATACAACATGATGGGATAATGAGAAACTCAAGTGTGTACAGGCACCGTTCAGCAAAATGCAATTTTAATGTGATTTTTTTAAAACAATTTTTTGTTGATGATATTACAGTACATTCCAGTTTAGTTTCTTCCAGAGAAGTTCTGGTTGTTTTTCCTCGATGGTCAGCTGGTGCTACTGGGTGGATCTGAACCCCCCCACCTGGCTTCATGTCTTTGGAGTCTCTAGATTTAGAGGGGGGGTTGCTGAGGTACTGGATCTTTCCATTAAAGGAGAGGCAGGCTGAGAGTGGAGCAGGAAGAGGTGGTAGTGGAGGTAGAGGACAGCCTCACGCCAGCTCCTCACCCTCCAGGATGGGTTTCCGGTGTCCTGCCGGCGGGAAAGTGAACCTCCTCTTCGAGCCCTCGCTCCACTTTGGGGAGGAAGAGGGTGAGCGGGCGGCCCAGCGCGAGGGGGGTCGGCGGTTGGCCGGGCGGGCCGGTCTCAGGAAGCAGGAGTCCAGAGGTGGAGCCACTGGAGAGCGAGGCAGGTCCTGCCAATGACAAGGAGCTGTCAGAGATGGAGGGGCAGCAACGAGGTGACCAGAAATGGCCAGAAATGACAGGAAGTGGAAAGACTCAAACTTAGAGACATGAGCAACAATCAAAGAAGAAGAAACTGAGGACAGATGTATAAAGATGTGCATGTGACAGTTTCAGAATAAGTGACAAAACAAAATGAAACAAAATGAAAAAAGAGCAAAATAACCAACAAAAGTTCGACCTTGAAGCCAGCTGACCTCCTCCTACAGACTAGTGATGTTTTTATCTGCCATGTCCCTAAAGTGCAACGTCCCACCTGCCCAGGTAAACACAGCTCTAAAGGTGCAGGAATTTAGTGAGAACACAACAAATAAATGTAGAGTATTCAGCTAGAGTCGAATGACCCGCTGAGATCAAACATCTCACAAAGTAGTATAACATTAAAAATTCAACTACACACTGAGATCATAGCAAACCTAAGCTGATGGCTGGTAGCTTTACCCATGTGAGCCAGGTTTTTGACAGATGGAAGGTAAATACATTTTGTCATATTATAGGGGAAAGCTGTGATTCTAACTGCCAACAGTTTGTGTAAAACCCATTCTGCTTCCTGGTTCCAAATGAGATGTTGTAGAATCTAGTTAAACTCTAAAAATGCAATAAGGTAAATTCTATATATGATATTAAAGGTTCAATATGCATCCAGGTAGCAGGATTGTGTGCTTATGTGAATGTTTTGTTGGAGTCTGTTTTGTTCTGGGAGCCAGTCATTTGTTGACGTTAGCCAACTCCATTTCTAAATTGACACATTTGCTCAGATCTGTGTTCACATAAAGTACTTAGTAATTTTCTATGTGGACGACTCAAGTTGGTTTTTCATGAAAACTCTTACACTTGCTCCTGAGTTCCTCTGTTCATCTATAACGGTAAAAATGTGCAACTATAGTTAGTGTTAGCTTAGGAATGGAGTCCGCTAATGTCATAAACAACCAGCTCCAGACTTCAACACAAACTTCACATAAGCAAATGTAAATCATAGAGGCCAAAATATAAAATTCTTTAAGCTCTAATTCTTTTGTTTCAATTATCATGCTGACAAAGTTGAAATCTCTCATTTACAATTGAATTGGTGGAATCTTTTTCAAATGTATTGCTTGGTGTCCATCATGGATGCTCACTGCACAACCGCCTACACAAATGTCCTCGACATGCTATTTTCCACCCTACTGAAAAATCCAGCCGTTTAGCCTCTTCATAGAAAAGTTAAAAAGTCCAGGCCAAACCAATGACAAACTAAAGCCTAAAAAATGATCATGTGTTTGAATGTGCCCTTCTCTGTCAACGTTTGTTAAGTTGATGGTATATATACCAGAGTGCAAGGACGCACACTGTTAGAAGGACACTGGTGGTGTCCGATGAAGGACTAAACTTTGTCCTCATTAATCTGTGAGTGGTGTGCATATGGGAAAAAATTTTCAAGATACAGAACAATGAACAGTGCAAACACAGGAACTCAACTGTGTTTGCATATTTCTACAGTAGTACATACATGCACGTCTGTCCCTGGTTAAAAGTGATGAAAAAGATGATAAGCAGAGAACAGGAGCGGCTGTGGGTGAGTTTTCCCTTCCCTCAGAGTGATGTCAGAGCGTGACTGGGTGAATGATGACACCACTGACCTGATTTATTAATAGCTAAAGGATGGGGGACATTGAGCCCGCGAAGCAACAGTGTAGTTCTGCTAAAAATACACAGGCTGCTGTGGCGTGAGATGAAAAAATAAGTCAAATGGATTGAAGGAGAGATGGGCCCACGAGTGAATGATGTGTTTGACAACCTGCAGGACGTCCTGATGAACTGGTGGAGAAACTAGTAACAGAGACGGATGGGCGGATGAGTCGACGTGTCCATCAATAGACCATTTGCTTCATGACCACAACTAACTGACGGCGTGTGCACCGTAAACACACACAGGTCATCCTTTAATACAACGTCTTCTATGTGATGCGACAACATCAGACAACGCCACAGATCATGCACCAGTAACGTGTACAGGGAGTTAGTGACCTCAGAAAACAGCATGTGAACATCGATGCTTCCTTCAGTTCAGCCCTGACTGCTCAGTAGATATTTCAGCTTTAAAGGAAAAATCCACCGCATAAAGTGTACAAATATCCGTAGATGAGCTCTTTTTGACTCATCATGGACAATGAAGAACATTAAGACGGTGTTGCAATCTCAATGCAACGGCAGTGAAGATTTTTTCAGCTTTTTCATAAAATATTTTTATAATAACCAATATATTTCCATTCTCTTTTGTTCATGGTTGTTTTCATTCATCCTAGAGGAGTCAACCAGGACAAGACATGACATTAGTGATAAAATCTACCATATATAATATGAATGGGGAGGAGAAACACATGCTCCCCTTAGCTCTATAAAGCTCCTCTGCATCCTTTGACTGGTTTCCGGCTGCAACAGTCAACTATTTTCAGCCAGAAAGCTCAGATAAAATTACTCTGTTCAGTTAGCGAATAGCTCGTGAACAAAGTGGAGCATTTGGCAGCTAATGAGCCAGTTATTTCCCTCCGGGGTTGGCCAAAAGCAGAGCTAGAAGGGGCGTAAATATGGTAATTAAAATGCAAATGGAGACAAAAAATAGACCAAAACAGGTTAAATAAAGAAAAAAATGTTATTTCTTCTGTAAGAATTGTTCTTTTGATGTGAATAGAAATCTCAGGTCTCATTCAAAATTATTGAGTGGAATCAAAATGCAAATGCATGTTTTTGTGCTCCAGAAACTTAATCAACAAAAATGAGGCAGTAGCTTCAAGAAAAGAAAGGGCCAGATACCTTTTTGTTTTTTTTAATATTCAGAAGAAAATAAAATTGCGATATAGAAATATAATCCACTAACAACTAAAGTTTAGCACTTATTCATAAAATAACTTTAAAATGCATCACATGGTAATATTGCGTCGGTGTATTTGAAGGTGGATTTATCCTTTAAGCCAGGAAATGTACTAGAAATTTTAGTCAACTTCCACCAGACACTGAGAGGTGAGAGTGACGATGTTAGCCATCTTCTTAATCTTTGGAGGTCTTGTTAGTGTGAGAGGAAATGGTGAGGGAACTGTAAGAGGAGGAAAAAAGGGAACTATATGGACAAATAAGTGCAAAAGAACACCACAACAGTATATCAAACTTTATCCGGGTGCAAATACAGTGACACAAAGAGCAGGACCTGGTAAAAACACACTGTTAGAGTTATTTAGATGAACCATATGCAGCCAAAAAAGACAACTAACAACCTGTGCTGAAGAATGTGTGAAACGTCCAAAAGAGGCATCTTTTTGTGTTGTGGTAACTGCGTCACATTTTGGCAGGAAACAACCAAAATATGATGACAATCTATAGTCAGGACACAAACTGATGGCTCTTTGAGTCATATGAGCTGAGTTTGTGAACTTTAAAGGACCATACTGGCACTTCTGGAGGATCCATCTCATTTACTCCAAAATGACTGATTATATAATGATTATATAACTCATATATATAAATGATGTGATATATTGTATTTTTGCATTTTGGTTGTTGCCAAATTTATTTTTTTTTTCACTACAATATTTCTTATGAGGGTGATGCTGTGGAAGAGTGAGGTGTAAAACCAATGCTGAACCAGTGCTCAGACTTGACACCAACAAAACCACTGGTCACTTATGGTACTGCAACAACAAAACCTGTGAAGCATTTTCCCTATAGACCACAATGATAAAAGACACGTCTGTAAAACTGCTGACAGGACACTTACACCTGCAAACATCTGGAAATGACTCTTTTTCAACTCCATTTTTATATCATTGAGATTTTATATATTTTGAACAGTTTTACTGGCCAAAAAATATATGTTAAACTCCATACAGTCACTTCACTGTAAAGAACACAGGTTGAGTACACTCAAAGTGGGCAGGCATGGGCAGGAGGTGAGGCGCAGGTCAACATGTGCAATGAGCTCTATATTGTGCTCTAAGTTTCACAGAAGCCAGGGACTGTTTCTGCAGGAGTGCCAATGAGTAACGTTTCATTGGAAACAATGGGTGCTATTTTTGGCATCCGGACTCCAGTTCTAACACATCCATGGGTGAAACTTACCAAAACTAATGATAAAACTACTGCTAACAGTAGTTACTAAAAAAAAAAAACTAGTAGTGCTAGCTATTGCTAAGTAATATCAGCTAATTGCACAGTATTAATGTATAGATATAATACTACCAGTATATAAGAGTGATATATAACAGCAATGTCAACCTACCTATGAGTAATGTGTGCCATCTGACAGACCATATGATGCAGGACAGAATTAACTATATTATTGGGGGATGTAACTAAGTTATGCTAACAAGTCGGGTATGAAAGAACCACTAAATCTCCTGAAATATTTGAGTTACAAAATGCTAGGATAGACTTGTTAGTGTAACCTAACAGCACTGTCTTGTCAGGAAGCTCACTAAGCTAGCAAGTGATCTCTCACAGCTGTCAACAAAACTCACATGACAGCCATCTCTTACAGTTCTGCACAGGTGGCTCTGTAGCACAATGGACAGTGCATTAGCCTTCTAATTGAACCCGTAAAAGAGTGATTCAAAGGTTGTAAGTTCAAGTCCTGCCAGAATTAAGATTTTAATTCTGGAGAAAAAAGGGAGGGGGCATCCACAGCCGAGAAAGTGGGAAAAGCAGCATGTAACCAAACCAAACGGTGGCCACTTCAATTCCTCGGATTGTTGGGTAAGCAAAGCACTTAGCTCCCCAGCAGTCTGACATGGCAGCCCACTGCTCCTCGTCTGCAGTGTGTGGTGTATTCCTACATGTTCACCCAGACCCTGTTGGTGCTATGTAGCATTTAGTGGCAAAGTCAAATCAAATCAAACTTTATTTATATAGCGCCAAATCATAACAGAAGTTATCTCATGACACTTTACATATAGAGCTGGTCTAAACCAGACTCTCAAAGTGGATTTCATCATTGTGATATAAATTCAACTTGGTGTGATATATGATGTTAGTTTCAGTTATTGTGAAATGTAAAACCTTCTTTTATTTGATTCAATTGAGCCTCATTTTACAAACACCAGTATGGTCCTTTAAAAAACAGATGATCTATACCAAACAAACTGAGCATGCACGATTAAACACGAAGAAACAGAGATGCATGGCCGTCGCACAACTTTTGACACCACTCCGATGGCTTCACACACTGTCACTCTGCTGTCCTGTGAGGCATGCATTAATGAAGAGTGGGAAAGGAGGGGTTTGGGGTGGGAGGTCTGCAGGGCGTGAGGTGAGAGGTCCGTGTAGCCGGTGAACCCACCGCCAAAGGTCGTAGAAGAGGAGGAGGAGGAGGAAGAGGAACTTACATCACGGAGACAAGCAGAGTTAGAGTCCCCAAGGAGTTGTTAGTATGACAGTGTGGTTCTGGATCGGAGCACAGCGGACAGGGGAGGAGGGAGAGAGAAAGCCCAGGAGAAGGAGAGAAAGAAAGAGGGGAGGAGGAGGAGGAAGAGGAGGAGGGAAGATAGAGCAGGAAATGTTAATCGGTAAAATCGGGTAAAAGAGGAAGAGGAGATTCACGATAAGTCTGGCATATCAGTAGCAGAGAGGCTGACCAGGAGTAATACGGTGTGGACCACACAGACAGCAGTTCACACACACCCATTCAATTCAGACCTGGAAAAAACACAAGGGGAGGCTGGGCTGTATGTACACACGCTGATCAGATCAAGTCCAATAAGAAGGCTATACATAAACCACATGAGGGTTGGGTGATATGATCGACTGTATATACAGTAAATCAATGCAGCAAATAAGCATGTACAACTGCATTAAGGTGACACTGAATTTTACACCATGATATAAAATACCCTGATTTAACAGGTATCAGAAGCAACACTTTTGATAATTATTTTTTTCAAGTCATTAATGTGGTTGTTTGGCATCTTTGGGTGAGTTAGTAATAGGACACATCACCATCATCCCTTGTAAATAATTCTAAAGTTTGGTCCATAGAGGTGTATCATTATTTTTGTTATGAAAGTCAGTATATCTGCTATTGAGTTTGGACTGTTAATATGTCAAAACAAGTGCTTTATAGATTGTATTCAGCTGTGCTTTTCTCAAACAAAAATGCCAAACACTCATTAGCTCCAGCTCTTAAAACAAATGAACCAATGTGAGTTTGAGCTTAAATAAACTGTCAATGACTTCAATCATTTTCATTTTTGCAGCTCTCATGTACTGCATTATGTAAAAATAGACACTGTCCTGTGGTTATTTTATCTGTTCAAAGCACAAAAAGTAATGGTAACATATGATGCATATCCAGGTCTCCATGACAATGCTGACATATTGCTTGCAGTACCATTATTTTCATCCACAGAAGTCACCACATTGCTTAAATGAATGACACGCCACCACAGGGTCCACTCCAATACCATCCATAAATTCACTCTAATCTCTCTGTCTGTTCTGCAGATCAGTGTACAGCAGCTGGTATAATTTTGATGTCAGTGGACATATTCATCAGCATAGATAGGATTACGTTGCTTATTCTGTGTTTGTAAATGTACTGTTTCTATGCAGTGTATTATTTTACTGTACACTGACCTACTTTCCAAAGGCTCTGATCTGTCTGAACTGAAGAACCTATGTTGCATGCTGATATGGTGTATATTTTTCATCACTTAAACATGACCAGCATCGTTTCCCAAAGTGGTTTTCTCTCTGTCATTTATTATTCTCACAGGTCAGCTGAATGGGTGGTGAAAAAGGGCCCAACTCACATGTCAGAGCTGATTTCAAGTGAAATTTGCAGATGTCTTGATTTTTCCATTTTGTTTTTAGAGGTTTGCCCAAATCAGATTCAAATAGCTCAAATAGGGTAGGATTCTGAACAGTTAACTGGACGGGCACTGGTAATGATTATTTACTTCTCAAGTTATCTGATGCCTGAATCATGTTTCAGCCGGGCCTTTTTAATAGTTAAAGCACAAAATTTAAAGCTTCAAGATGACACTACAGTGCAGAAAAAGAGTACAGAAGAAAAAGAGAAACCCCTAAAGAGTCTCTAAATACAGAAAGTACTGAAGGAAAGTTTGAGTCTTACTGAAGGAGGTTAATTTTTAACATTACCATTGCATCAGTCAGTGCTTTCAATCTGAGAAAAAAGCATCAGCATTTTAGTGATCATGAATATTAAAGATAGCTGATTTTTTTCAGGTTCCTTAAGATATGTCCTTAAACATTACAAGGAAATCCAAGGAACAGTCAGAAATATCACTGTGTCATAAAACATGGGCCCCAGATCAAATGAATGAAGCGATGAATCCAGTGAGTCTGCATATTTACCTCCATACATCCAGACTGTCCTCTGTCTGAGTCGGCCTGCCTGCCGCTGTCTCTGCTGTGGCTGCCCTGTCCTCCAGCCTGCAGCCTCCTCTCCTCTCTAAAGCCCTGTTCCTGCAGCTTCTTATTGAGAATGCGTGCTGCATTTTCAGCCAGTGTGTATCCCGGAGGGGCCGACAGGTCCTGTCGTATGCTCACCACTTCTGAGTTTTTGTCCCCCTGTGTCTCTACTATTAGCTGCACGGGGCTAGGCGATCGCCCTCGAGCAATCCGCAAACATTCCTGTGAGTTCCTGTGGTCCGTGGCGAGAGCCCCGTGAGCAGGGCTGGGCTCTGTGGTGGGGGGTGGTGTGGGGCGAGAGCGACTGGGGGATTTGTTGAACTTCTGAATGGAATCATAGACCACCGGGGTGTGGTCAATGATGTTGAAGAGGCTGGAGAGGCCGTCGTTGATGGTGGTGTGGACAGGGCTGTCACGAGTCGTGGTGGACCGGGCCCACGCTGACTCACTGTTGCCCTTCTGGGGAGTGGTGGGTGTGGGGGCACGGGTGTTATTTGGCATCTCAGCCTTATTGGAGGTGGACAATTTGCGCTGAAGTTTGGGTGAGCCGTACTTGGGCGAGCAGCACGGACGCTCAAACTTACTCTGTACGACAGGAGAGTACTGAACTTTCCTCGTACTGCGTGAAGGGGAAGAGATGGGCGTGCTCCCACCTTTCGGGGTGAGGCAGCGATGAGGGCTGCTGGTCAAGTTCCTCAGCATGTCTGTCTGCAGACCCACACTGATAGTCTGAGTGGTCTGTGTACCTCTCGTAGTGAATCCGTTGGTTTGACAGGCAGTATCTCGGACGACAGGCCCTGGAGGAGAGCGGATGGCGTTCCTCACAGAGATTGCCACCTCCTTCATGTCGTCACTCATATTTCTGGAGAGCTGAAGTTCCAGAGACGATGTATAACCCACTGTGGGGCAGATGGGAGACTGGCTAGGAGAAGTCCGCAGCCCTCCACTCTCCAGAAGCCCACAAGACCACCTCCCACTGCTGAACACCTCATCTGGTCCACTGGGGCCCACCCCAGTTTCTCCACCACCCCTGGCTTTGGTCCCCTTGGCGTATAGGAAGTCCGGGTCTTGGGCAGTAGGGCGCTCAGCTGCCCCAGGTCTGGTGGGGCTGTGGAGCATGTGGACCCCATAGTGCTCCACTCCCACCCCTGCTGCCCCTGCTCCGTTGCCCCTCAGTGGGGACTTGTGGCAGTGCTCCGGGCTGCTCAGGGTGCTGGTGGTCAGGGTGGCGCTGGTGGTGAGGAACCAGGAGGCTGGCTGGAATGGATCAGGAATTGGCTCCCCTCCCCGGGCCTCTAGGGCTTTGTCTGTCCACGCCTCCCGGGCAGTGCCGGGGCCAGAGGTGGATAGTGGGAAGTCCCAGCCCTTACTGTTGAACTCCTCAATGTACTTGAGGTCGTCTGGGGACAGGGGAGGGGTCACATCATCTTGGCCTTGGTCACTATGGCGAGTCTTGTCGGGTAGGAATGGCGAGCTGTCCATTAAACGCTGGAAGTCACTCATGGAGCAAACGGACTTGGCTCTGGAGAGGACACATACACAGAGATATTGGATTTCCATGTGTTTAGAGTACATTACATTGATTTGAATTAATTCCTCGAGGCCACAACCAATGCAACCTTGGTAGTAAATATGATTTATGTTATAAGGACCAATAATTTGTCACCAAATGCTATTTAAAAGATTGACCATAAGTCTGCATACCTAGTAAAAATATCCCAGTAAGAAAAATGTTGACAGAAGCCACAAAAAAGAGACAGACTGCACACTGTTAGGCTCCAGGAAGACCTTGTACATCAAAACATTGTCCACCTTAACGTGGAGGTTTTATAAAGAGAATTTCATTACCTACTTAGAGCCTGACAGTGTGCAGAGTTTTCATTTCTGTGACCTGCATTTTGTCCCCAGATGGGAGACAAGACCCCACAAGTGACTGAGGAAACAGATTTAGGTCCAACCACATACAGTTGGAGTTGGTGCAATATTGATGACATAAACTGGGAACTCAGTCCCCTGAAAAATGAAACAAAAGCATAAAAACAGCCAACCCCAGAATGATATCATCTCCTTTACTACTGAAAAAAATCCTAAAAGCGTGTGTATGTTTCTGAAAAGCAATGTTTTAAAAGTGAGTGAATAATTAAACAGCATAGTGACGAGATGTAAGAGAAACTTTCACAGAAAAATGACCGGAGGGAAACTACCCGTCACCTCGTGTAACAGTTAATAGAATCAACAGCCAGTCTCCCAGGAGGCAGTGATGTGTATGCATGAGCAACAAATATGCAGCAGGAGCCTGGATAATGTGTGGCCAGGCAAAGCAGGTTCACAGTGATGTACTTGTAGTTGACATGCATGAAAATGCAGCAGCCTTTTGAAGAACAGTTTCCCCATTAAAACACTCTTCCAAAACACACTTTGGCTTGGAGCTCTCTGATGATGTTACCTGAGCAGACTGCCGCCACCCATCTCCTCCTCAGGGTACGCAGGATCACCCTCTCTCTCTGAGAGCTCATTCAGGGCCTGAGACAAAAATTTAATTAAGAAATTAAATGGGGGGTTACATGTAAAAACGCTTCTTCAAAAAATTGAAAAAGTGACTGTATATAAAAAGTGGATATCGCAATTGTTACTCATGTTACTTATTCACCAAAAGTGACTATATCTGGACAAGACAGTAGAACTGATATTGCTAAGACATCTACGTTACACTATCAGGACCACTATTTTAATCAATCACCAGTAAACATTTGCACAGTAAAATCCATAACACAATGTAAAACTGAATTAGTGCAATAGCTAATGTAGATAGCTAAGGCAAACAGGGTATTGTAACTTCATGAAACATGGGTGACATAATCCTTCATCTTGTTAGTGCTACTTCCTCAGAGCAAGACACCAGTCACACCTGTCACAGCCTACACTGTAAGAATAAAGGTGTCCTTAAACCCCTTAATGTCAACTGTCACAAAATTTGCATCCATTATGGAATCAGCTGAGATAGCGTATGTTTTCCCCCAATGCCACTTCAGGCATATTCAATATGTACCAAGGAACCTTTGGTAAGAACTTAGTGACCATTATACCTGTTGTCACAAATTTGCATCTTACTCAAATTTCTAACTATTTTATTTGCTATAAGTCTAATTAGCAATCTCTTAATTTAGCATCTGCATGAAAGCGAAAACACTAATAATTTATTTTTTAATATAAATTCAGGCACTTTTTACTTTCTTTTTTTAAGACAGGTTGTTTGAAGTCAGCATCTTGTGGCTGTCAGTGGTATTGCACTTTTAAGCTTTTGTCTTATCTGCATTACCTCCTTCATACAGGGGAACCTCTTCTCGCTCTCCAGTCTAGAGGGCGGAGGGACCTCCAGGCCGCTGAGGGGGTCCAGAGACAGTGCATCTAAGAACAGGTTCTCTGTGGGGCCTTTTAGCCTCATCGCAGCCCCCTGCTCCTCCAGTATGGCGTCAGAGTCCGAGTGGGAGCGCGTGGTAGGCACCGGGATGGGGGTGGACGTACAGGGGGAGCGTGGCGACCTGGGGGCATTGGAGGGAGTGTCTTGGGGGGAAAACACACCTCTGTGGCTGGAGCTGCTGTCTTTTACATCAATGCCTTCATCCCGCCGAGAGTTCAGCTCTCTCTGTAGCTGCATGAAGAAAAACAAACTGGTTACCTATAAATACATCCTCGAATACAAAACTACTTGACCTGTTGGTGACCAGTTTGGTTTATTTATGTGGAGTGTAAATTCAGACTGCTTCAGGGTTAAGTGTGTTGCTCCAAGGTCGAGTGTAAAGGACAGTAGCCAGTTGGAGGATTTCCACTGATGACCTGTGCTTTGTGGTTTGCTGCAACAACCCTGAGTAATGCGTTTCTGCTTCCTGGTCTATGTCTCCATTCAACAGCGCATCAGCAGTTTTTTCTTCTTTTTAGTCAATAAACGTGAGCAGCATCCAGAGTGTTTCATCCGCTATTATTCTGATCCCTAGTTTATATGTTAATAGCCTCACACTCATATTATATTAAAGGGTGTATGTTCCTATTCCCTGCCCTGAGCATCACAGAGAAGCGAGTTGAGACACTGCAGTTCATCTAATTAAATCCAAGAGAGGACATCAATTATTCAGTAATACTTTGTGTTTGCTGTATCTGGCCAGGGCAATTTTAAAGGGTTAGTTCAGATATTTGAAAGTAGGGTTGTATGAGATATTTATACCTACATATTCAGAAGACTAATTTAACTCACCAGACTTCTTTGACAAAAGCATTTAACTCATAGTTCAGGGGAGTTTCTGGCCTGTCACTGTCTCACTGTCTTCTTTTTAGTTATTATTTTATATAGTTGGATCCAAACTAATCATTTACAGGGTTAAACTGGTAACTCTCGTGCTCTGTGAGGTAAAACCACTGTTTTTGTCAAAGGAGACTGGTGGTTTTGAAGAGAGTGCTATAAGAGCTTAAGTTCCACGTGGCAAAGGGCTGTATGATCCAGCAATGGAGAAATATACTAAATTTATTGCATAGCTTTGTTAGATTCTTGATTCCAGTTGGATAATAAGTTCATTCTTTGCCATTTCGGAGCATAGTTCTTATCATAGATTCCGGAGATAATTTTTAATAAATCTTTTGTTTTCCAAATTACTGATTCCTTCCATATGTTGACATGTAAGAAGTCATAAAATGGACAATGAGCTGACCTCCTGACAGAACAATGACCAATATAAAGTGCATCACTAGACTCCAGAGGGGACTAGACCAGAGGGGTTTATTTTAATGACCGCTTTGTCTAAAAACAGTCTCACACTGAAACTTTAAACATTATAATTTGTTTGTGTACTGCTACTTGTTTTAAGAGATTTTAGTCTTAAGCTGTTTCCATTTTATTTTCACCTCCATTCTTTCATTTCTCCTACCCTCTCCATCTTGCGGTGCAGCTCCCTCATGCTGCTGTCCCATTCCTGCCGCTCCCTGTCGAAGCGCTCCAGGAGCTCCGCCCTCTCGCGGCTCCACCTCTTCTCTCCGTGCTGCAGCTTCCAGCGGAGGTCCAGGGAGGCACTGTGACTCTCAGCTAACAGACGCTGGTGCTCCTCGCGCTCCTGCTTGAAGGCCCAGTCTGGATCTGCTGCTGGTTCACCACCTTCACCTCCTTGTGCTTCACCTCGCACCTTGGCCTGGTCCTCCAGCTGGTGAAAGAGCAACGACAAAAACACACATATGTTGAGTTTTACAGTTGCATAATTTCCTAAAGTTGGGTAAAAAAACAAATTGAGGTCCAAACACATGCATGAATAATATCTTGCTCTTTTATTCTGTCTTTTTCTTCAATCTTTTAATCGGAAATTTGAAGTTTCGGCTCAAATAGCAACAGAACAATAATAATAATATCCAGACAGGAAGCAATGTAGTTTATGATGTGTAGCCTTTGGACATTTGGAGTAAATGTATAATTGAATAGTGAAAGAATGGAATGATTTAACAGGGCGACAGTGTAATTCATAAACTGTTACACATCATTGAATCATTACAATCAATCAAACCTGCAGTGCAGTGTTGCAAGTACAAGCCATTAATGTTATTGTCAACTTGAATCAATTATTCATTCTATAAAAGGTAGAAAACAGTAAAAGCAGCCAGTAAAACGTCTGGTGTATATGCTATGTCACATCAACTCTACAACTGGAACACAATGACTACGATTATGACCGTGATTGAAACATTAAATCAGTTATTCTGACCTTCTGTACTGCATGAAATGGAAATAGGCCAAAATATTACAGGTTACAATTACTCAGTTATTTGAAGATTTGATGCATTTTTCAAGTGCCATAAGTTCAATCAAATACATCCTTTGTCCTTCTATCATTGTCTGTTTCTGCAGATCTCTCAGTTAATAGCAGTTATGGCCAAAAACATGACCTTAGGCCAACAAAATATTTTCCAGTTTGTGCCAAATTTGGAGAATTCCCCCAAGATGTACTTCTAGCCAGGGCTGTACTCATAAAACTGATGAGGTAACATTGTCACCAAAGTCTTTTCAGTTCATCCTTGTGTTCAGCAGAATGTTTGTATAAAAATTTGCAGTGTTCTGTCAAATCGGTAAGAAAATACTGTGCTTTAAATGTCATGGAAGCAAATGGATGGACAGACAAAACTTCCCATCGAGGTGGGCTGTGGACATGTTATACAAAAATAAATAGGATAAAAACACCAGATTGGCATTTTATGGCGAAGACACACCAACCCGATTTTAGGTGGTCGGATGTCATAGGGCAGTCTGGCAAGGTTGTGACATGAGTCTGTTTGGTGTGTTCCATGTGATCGGCCGTTGTTAATGCCGTCGCCATTCTTTTCAGCCGATTCAACATATGTAATCGGCCATTACCATGTCGTTCAGTCTGACCAATCTGATTGGTGGAGGAATAGCCCTTGACTAGCAAATCAGTGAATCAGCGTGTAGGTTGATACCGTTGTGTTGAGATGAGACAAGAGTGGACATGCAAAATATAAAAATATAACTCAACTTTAAATTGTAAACTTTTCAGAGAAAGAGCTGAAGAAAAAATGGGATTCCCTGTGAACTCAGTTCACCCATTACCAAAAGCTCCCTCCTTCTGAAAGTTTGTGGGCAGAGAGTATCTTCTTATTACTAGCCATCTGTTCGTTCAATGAGTACAACAATCCTTCTTAACTACTCAACACTCTCTGCTGACAACAATGACTGACGACAGCGAGCTATGTGCTTTGGTTTAGAGAGATGTTCCATTAGGCCCTTTTCCACTGCAGGAACTTTTCCAGGAACTTTGAAAAACCCCGGTGCGTTTCCATCTAAATTACCCGGGT